>PVJX010005650.1:0-83623 GCA_004027295.1 Dolichotis patagonum | reverse complement strand
TTAGAAACTGGGTAAAGTTAGTCTGGAAAAGTTACTCAGAGATGTGTAATTTGGGGGTAGTATAGGATAGTGATTAATCTCAATGGAACCAAGACTTTGGTTTGTCAACTCCAGTCCAATAACACTAATTTGGCACACACTAAGTGCTCAGTTAACACTTATTACTTGAATATAAGGAAAGAGGAAAGGAAAGGAGGAATAGAGAGGGAGGGAAGGAGAGGTAGGCAGGGGGAAGAAGGAGGGAGGTGTTACAGTTTCCATCTAGATGTCCTCTCAAAGTCTCACGCAGTCATAGAGGCAGGCTTCTAGAGTTTGTGACTGATTCATGGTCTAATGATGGAATTATGGGTAAGAGTGCTACACCCACCCTGGGGTAAGTAAGCCTACACAGTATATAAGAGAGAGAGTGAAGGAATCTCTCTCTCTCTCTCTCTCTGTCTCTCTTTCTCTCCCCCCCACCCCATTGCTTTTGCTGTCTTCTGTCACCATGAACTGTTTTCCCTCTGCCATGGCCACCCTGTCTTGGAGCCAGATGATGATGGACTGAAATGTCTACAAGCTGTGAGCTTAATAAACTTTTGCTCCTTTAACCTTGGGTGTCAGGTATTTTGCCTCAGAAACAAGAAAAGTAACTAAGACAGGAAGGGAAGGAGGGAGAATAGAAGGGAGGGAGGAAGGGAGGAAGAAAAAAAGTCCTGTCTTTGCCTTAGGTAAATCATAAGACAGTGTCTCTGGTTCCTGATTTGTAAAATGAGTATAAAAATAGTTATTGTGAAGATTATGTGAACTAATATATATCAATCATTTATAAGGAGGCTTGGTATTCAATAAACTTAGTTATTACAATGAATATTTGATCTTCACTTAGTTTCATGAAGCTGTCATTCAAAGCATCTAATTAGAGACAATACTGTTACCAATTGCCACAAAGAGAAGGGAGCTGAATTAAGAGAATAATTAATAGGAAATCTTCCAAAGCTCCTGAGTCTCTATTTTAATAACCCAGAAAACCTGACAATAATGAAAGAAAGAGGGCGCCCTGTGATGTGGCAGGAAGACCCACCTCAAGCCCCAGCTGGGTAAACGTAATCAATAACATCCTGTCAGAAACTTTTTGTGGTCTCATGTAAATTTAGGCTACCTGAATAAAAGATAAAACTGTCATTTCCTCTCTCATCATATAGTATGATGATTTATCTGTTCCTTTGAGAGAACCAAACCAACAGTTGCTTAAATGTTCCTCGTTAAAAGTATCCATTGTGAAATAGAAGATTGGTGCAAGATGGTATGATATTTTTAGGACATTTCAGAGAGGAACCCTACAAAAATGGGGTATAATTAGCTTTAACTGATGGGCAAGTCATAATTATTTTGAAGAGTCTAAAAGGAAAATAGTGTCATGGGCTGGTTAATCAAGCCTATACCACAAAATGACTAGTTAAATGTAGGTGTTTTCCAGTTAACTAGCACAAAATAGTAATAAACAGCCAGCTACATCCTTGATATAATAATTCCATGTATTTAATTAGTTCAGGGTCCTTCTAAAACTGAACTTGATTTGGGATGTTCATCTACTTCTTAAAATTATTATTTATTGTTTATTTATTGACCCCACAATCTTCAAAGACATTTAGGGTCACAAAAACAATGTGAAAAAAATACTGAGGCAGGAACCAAGGGCTACTTTAACATATAGGGAAATCATTGTAATTAATGAATCTTTTAAAATGGGGATAAGGTTAAGGTCCAGACCTGTGAACTGTGTTATACATGAAAGACCAATTTACAACTTGCTTCCCATAATTTACAATCTGATACTGCTCTGAAGGGCAGAGAGTGTTACATTCAACAAAATCCACCTTGACAGTCACAGGAGGATGGACACATAGCTGAAAGTTCTGTGTCTCCCTTGAAGAATTGTGAAACTGTTCTGCTCCAACTAAACATGAACAGTTATGGCTTCTTTCCTGGGGCTTAACCTGAAGTCCATCCAATCTTCAAGGTGAAAACATAGGTGGATACTGTCTAGTACACACATCCCTCCAAGACCAAAGTCACCCAGAACATATGTATATAATCTGACTGTGATCAACCATAAGGAAGGGATTGGTTTTGTTTTTCTGTGTCTCTAACTTGTAAAAAATCTATATTTCTCATCTGTATAAACAGTGCCAAGGACTATTTTCAAAGGCATCTTTCTAGAGTAGTATTCTAAAATAATCTCTACTACTTATTTATTACATAGGCAAATATTTTTTTAAAATTTTATTTAAAGAGATAAAAAACCAACAAAACAAAACAGAAAAAAGGGTAACAACAATACAGAATTCCAAAGGAAAAAAAATAAAAACACTAAGAAATCACTACTTGATAAATTACATACTGTCATCTTGGAAATAGTTGTTCAAGTTACAAAATTAAAGCATACAAATTAGACATTCAAACAGTGAGACTGTTAACAGTTCTGCTCAACTATCTAACAAAAACAGTAATATGGGGTCATCTATCTTACACACTTAAACATACATGCAGTTATATCTTTTAGAGCACTTTCTTTCCTCTCTTTTTTACTATAGCAATTACGCATTTTGGGTTTTATTACTCCTACAGTTGTTATTACTTTTTACACTAGAGACACAATGCAATATTTATAAATATGATTCTTTATTTCACTAATGAGGATACCCTTAAGTTGTCTCCATTTACCTATGAAGGCCTCAAGATCATCCTTTTTCATAGCTGAGTAATGTTCCATTGTATAAAAATACCACATCTTTTTCATCCACTCTGCAGGTGACGGGCATCTTGGTTGTTTCCAAGATTCAGCATTACAAATTGTGCTGCTATGAACATGGGTGCACATATATCACTTTGATATGAACTTTTCAGTTTTTCTAGGAAAATACCGAGGAGGGGAATAGCTGGGTTGAATGGAGCTTCCAATCCTAGTCATCTGAGAATTCTCCATATTGATTGCCATAGTGGTTGCACCAGTCTGAACTCCCACCAACAGTGGAGCAGTGTTCCTTTTTCCCCCGCAGCCTTGCCAACATTTGTTATCAGTTGATTTCTTGATGGTAGCTCTTCTTTCCGGAGTGAGGTGATATCTCAACGTTGTTTTAATTTGCACTTCTCGAATGACCAGTGATGGTGAACATTTCTTTATGTATTTATTTGCTATTTGTATACCTTCATCTGAGAACTGTGTGTTCATCTCAGATGAACATGGGCCAATATTTATGAAAAGGTTAAAGTAGAATCATATCCATTCAAACTCCAGTAACTAATGAGAATGAGACATAGAGAAAGAACTATAAAATCTATAAAATAAGAGAGACTAGAGTAAGAACTTAATTCATTAGAAATAGAACCTAGAGTAAATTACTCAGTGAGTTTAAGTATTTTCAACTATAAATGGAACCAAGAAGCTTCATTTCAGAAGATAATTATTACAAAAAATATAAATCAAGATCTGAAACTATGCCAAAAAACAGTAGGGGCTCAATAAATACTCTTCCTGTTACTGTTATGATCAACATGAATATTTTATGAGAATTCAACAGTATTGGTACATCTAAGTTCCACTGCTAAAAGCTCAAAACTTAACTGTATGATTACTATCAATCAAGTTCAGTTTCTTCACTCTGAATGAAAATAACAGAGCAATCTTGGTATAGCATATACTTTCAATGGTGGAAAACAAAAATGTAAAATATTTTAGAATTAAAACACCATATATAGAAATATAAATATTATTATCATGCTGGTCTCTTACAACGGCTAACTAATTTTTTTTGTTTTGTTTTTCTCTGCCCTATTTCTGCTAGGATGCATAAATCTTATACTCATCTATCTTTAGTCTGCCGGTCTCATGGGGACAACACCAGGCCACCTTTGCTGTTCATCTGATTGAACAGTGATACTTTTTTTCCAAACTAAGATTTGGCAATAGTAGATATGTGAATGCTACTAAGGAATGAGTCCTCCTGGAAACATTCAGGTGTAATCCCTACCTGCTAAGCACAAGATAGTATGAGGATGTCTTCCTTCTTTCACTCCAATGCTCCTCCACTGAGCTTGCCTGCTGCCTTTTTTTTTTTTGTCTCTAACCCTTCTGGAAGTGTCTTATCTCCACTATTCTTCTGGAGGTCAGATTTGTACAGTAGTTCCCTCTGTCTCCATGGTTTATATGTTACAGGAGCCCCAACAGATTTCTGAAGCCACAGTTAGTACCAGGTCCTTTATATTCTACTTTTTTCTAATACATATATACTTATAATAAAACTTAATTTGTAACATAGGCATACTAAGAAATGAGCAATAAGAAAAGAATAGATCTTACACATAGACTATAATAAAAGTAATGTGTCTATGGTCTGATATAATTTGTTCATTGTACTCTCCTTCACTGGCCCAACACTCACACCGTTACAGCTTTGTGACTTCTGTCTCTCCCTTGAAGATTCAGATGCAACAGGGAGGTCTGTCTAGTAAAAATCATGACAGCTGTTTTTAGCACAAATAGCAGAGTGGGCCCCTGGTGTTGGAAAGGTGATTTCCTTCTCCTTTTTGGTGTGATGAGGCAACATGGCTGTACTGTGCATCTCCATCTCTCACCAACTGAGGGTTTTCTGGCCACAAGTTGTCTAACCACAAATTAAAAAAAAAAAAAACAGTCCACAGCAAAAGGATATTACAGAGAGGAAATTTTTTTAAATGGCAGGAAAAACCATCTTAACTGTTTAGCGGGGCATGCTTTTAAATATAAAATTTTAAGAAGTATTCCTGTCACACACAACAATGACGACAGTCATAGGTGACCTGGGAGGTAAAGCCCTAGAGGGTCGAATGGCCCTGTATTGAACTTAAAGTCTGTCAGTTTCCCCCTCTCCATGTCCATAATCTAGAGCTCCTTCTAGCTAGCTCAAAACTCAAAGCTATCATCAGCTCTATACATTTAGAGAACCTGAGGCAAGCCTGAGTTTAAGATGAGGACCCTGCAAGGGAACAGGTGCCATTTGATACCAGCTGGGCTGGAGACTCTAAGACCTGTGGATTTTAATTTTTATTAAATTTGAACTCTAATGACCTTCATTATCCCCAAGTCTAGCCTGTGAATTATGAATATGAAACCTTCCTTTCAACCTTTTGGTTTAAAGAAAGATAAAGGAAATGGTCCATTGTTTTTCTAACCTCACAGTTTCCTAGTGTGGATGGAAAATTGAGTATGGCAGGTGAAAGCAGCAGGTATCGCTGTAGGATATCTGGTAAGGCCCAGACCTGCGCCAGACAAGCATCTGGTGCTCTGGGGCCATAGGTTTCAGGGATAAACACAAGCTAAAGAAACTATGCTTAGCAAGTAGAGGTGAGTGACCACGATATCTTGTGAAACCTAACATATATCCATCCATCCCGCATGTTAAACCAAGCGGAAAAATCTGATAGTGACCCAAAGTAGGAAAATGTGTCAGAGTGACAGTTATCTTTCCCCATCCTCACCCCAAAAAGGGAGATTTCCTTGTTCCCAGAGGCTCAAAGGGGCAATAATAAAAACGAAAGTTTCCTTTTTTGTTTTTCATACTCTATTCTTTTCATCCACTAATTTCATCAAAAATAGCTCACAAGTTGTTCAGCACAATTTGACCTTCATAATTATACAGGTGATTATGAGGTACATTAGAACTTTCAAAGCACTTTGTACATAAGGGACCTTTAAACATTCTACTATAATAAAAACAAACTCATAAAAATCCCACTCACTTCACATAGGCCTTTGATAACCCATCACACAGTAATGGCCTGGAATAACTAACAGCCTGTACTACATTCAAACTTCTGGCTTGGAGGTAAAAGATTTTTTATCTCATTATCTCTGACTAGCTATCCAGAACCGAAGAAGAAGAAGAAAAAAAAAACTTGCTTTGCCTTTGATAAGCAAACTCCATGAATCACCAGACACGACCCTTTATGTTCTGGCCACTTCCGGGCAAGTTTATCAGAGTGGAGGGCCATGAAAATGATGTGGGTTTTTATCTCAGTCCTATGCTGGTTGGTCTGTGGAATCTGACATCCCTCCTTCTCTCTGGACCCGTCTCTTTTCAATCACAATGTTGGCCTAAAATCAGTGAGGTGGCTGGGAACCAATGCTTTGGTTGGGGTACACGAGGGCCAAAGACCAAGCAAAGAGTGCTGACAACCTTCTCTAGGTCAGAGCAAACCCCTTTACCTTTTATAGGCAAGGATCTGGATTATCTTTCAGTTAGGAAAACGCAAATTTGAAAGCTATCAGATTGGATGATCTCCAGAGTGTCTTTCATTTTGGATATACGGACTATGAATTTATGACTGCCATTAGCCTACCTGGGGTGAGTTACCTTTAGAGCTAGCAATTTTAGGGGAGGGGGGCTTTTAAACCCATTAATAATAACTCAATAATTAATGGGAATTATTTTATCCTATTTAGTAAAAAAGCAACTTCTGATGAAATCTGATACAGGGTAGGTGAATTTTGATACATTAATAGAAGAGAACTAGGTCCTTGCCCAGGACTGCAGGCGTCAGTGGGGGCAGCTCAGTCATGACAGATATGCAAGGGCCTGGAAACAGCCGGAGCCACAGTGCTAACTAACCACTGGCTTCCACACATGCCACCGTAGTTCTTTACAAAGGACTAATGAGGCCTTCATTTTCCAGACATAAGAACTGAGGCAGCAAGTGGCTAATGATGGTCCAGGGTCATCCAGGCATCAATTCTAGAGTCAAAATCCTGATTCAGTGGAAGGACAGAGATGCCAAGAGAAGAAAGGGAAAAGAAGGCAAAATTTCCTGGCCCTGCTTCCCACTTTGCTCTAGTCACCTACTATGTCATGTTTCTACTTCAGCCTGGTTCTGGGACAGTCCAAAGAGGACTAAGTCATACTCTTTTCCTTCCAAAAGTGATGTTTGATAAGACACATATGGGAATGTGATAGTATTTGTGCTCTTTACCAAACGTTTTTGTTTTCCTGCCAAATATAGAGTAGGACTATGCTTTTCTGCCTCCTTATAGTTGGGGGTGTCCTGGCTTTGGTCAGTGACATCTGAGCAAAAGTGTTATGAACCATCTCCAGGTGGAGGCTATAGGAGCCTGGGTTCAATCTAATGCTGGTTTCCTGAGCTATGATGACTGGCAACATGCCCCATGGAAGCTGTACCATCAGTCTGGGTCCCCAGACCCCAGACAGACAAACTGATTAGGATGTGTTAGTTAAGGAAGAAATAAATGTTTTGGCCATTGAGATCTTTGGAGTTACCTATTATCTCAACGTTACCTGGCTTATACTAATATAGTGACCACTTAGCATTACAGAAGTACTAAGGGGCCAGAGTTTTGTATTAGCCACCACTCACGCTAGTTAATCAATAACAGCAATTTCTTTAAAGAGAGTTAGGAGTTTTTACTTCATTTTGAGACCTAGCAAGAATATATTTAACTTGCCTACTACAATGTGGCCATCAGGTTTCTATTATTTAATAGTATATATGAATTAATTCCATTGATGCAATTCATTATTAATTAAAACTTCCTCCAAGTTCCTGATTATAGGCTTCTAAACATGGGTAAGAACTACTATGCTTATTTTTATCCCAATTTCTTAAACAGCAATAACAAAATTTGAGGGAGAAGAGGGGGGACAGGGAAAGAGAGGTACTAATGAAGCAGAAAAGCACAGAACCCAGTCCTGTTATTTCTTTTGTAGAACTGTCATTGATTTCTTTGACACTACACTAATTTCAATCAATTCTCAATGTCAGCATTACCCTTCTATGATTATTCAAACTATTACTGCTTTACAAATTACAATTCCTCATTTTGATGTCTGTCTTTCCTACAGAGAAGTTCTCTGTATTTTAATTCTCCTTGAAATTCATGAAGCTTTGTTGAAAGTTAACAAGCTACTATTTGTGAACACTGGGCCAGACTCTTTTCTGTGAATCTCCTGGTTGACTCTCACAACAAGCCTGGGAGGTACGCATTCTGCTCATGATTTGGCAAATTAAGAAACTGAGTAGTTTTAGCAGTCAATAGCTGATTTAATCCCCACAGCAGGAGCTGGTGGGACCAGGCAGTCTGCTTTGAAGCCCACACACTTCACCTTCACCCATGCCACAAGCCTCAGGGTGCTAACTGCCTGCTGAGGAACACGCCTTGGGCATCTTAGGCCTCAGCCCCCATTCATGGCCCCTAGTGGTTTATAAGCAAAGAGAAGTCTAGACACACGGGGCATTCTGGGGAACAGACAGACGGCCAGCTAGGTCACAGACAGATGTCCAGTACAGGCAGAGGCCACTCGCCCCTTGGAACAGATTGTACGGCTGGAGGCAGCCAGCCAGAGCTCACTGTCCCTGGGCACTTCTGCAAAAGCTTAAAATAGCACTGCACAAGGTGGAGACACACAGGTACCGAATGTGACTGAGCTCAGGAATTCCATAGAACTTTCATTCTTTGGAAAATGCAGGGGAGTTAGGAGACACTGGCCTGTTCCTGGCTGTGTCATCAGTAGCTTTGTAAATTCAGCTGAAGGGCACCTGGGCCAGAGGCAGCCACCACTTTCAAGCTTTCCAAGTCCATTTCTTCTGCCTGAAAACAAAAATGGGCATTCCTGTTATTCCACATTTCAGAGAAAGCAAGCAACAAGTAGCTTGTCTGGGACGACAGAAAGAGGAAGTGGAAAAGCTAGGATTTATTCGAGCCATTCCCTTACTTTGGGCCTCAGTTTTTTCATCTAGACCATAAGATTGGGCTAGATGATCTCAAAACTGGATGCCAAGTTCTGTTTGTATAAATATCCTGAGATGGGGCTGGGGATTTAGCTCAGCGGCATAAGAGCTTGCCTTGTCAGCGCGCAGTCGTGAGTTTCATCCCCCATACCAATAAATAAATAAATAAATAAATAAATAAATATCCTGAGAAAGTAAGATACTCCATCTTACATGCCTGAATCTGCAGGATGTCCCTTTGTTCAACTTTGTTCAGTATTGGCCAAAATAAACCTGATTCCTCTTTTTTTGCAATTCATTAGTATTGCTAAAGAGTATTAGTATTGCTTGGCAAATCCATGATGAGATTAATCCCAATGACAGAGGTAATAATGAGAAAAAGATTAATGTGCAAATATATCCTTTACTCTTGTAATAAAAGAAGGCAACTCTTTCCTCATCCTGGTGAGTGGGTTTGTAATTTATGTGAGGAAGCAGTCTAGAATTAAGACCAACTTCATCTTCTTTCCACAATGATGACGGAGGTTAGCACTGCACCTGGGGTCAGTCCTCCAGGCCACATTCTTGATGCATCCACAGTCCTAAATCAACCAACCAACTAACAACCATCTGCAAATCAATAAACTTTCTCTAGGGTTTTACTAGAGAAAGGCCCTTAGCATTTCCTTGACTTTAGACGTCTAATCCTAGATATCCTCAAACTGTAAAGGGTGCAGCAGAATTGCCTGGGAACTTGCTAAAAATGCTTGAGCCCTGGTGCCCCTCGGAAAATGATTTATCTCATAGTCAGATATAGAGTCCAGGAATCTACAATCTTAATCTGCCTCCCTCTGCCCCAGTAAGTCTGATGTCCATAGTGAGGAGATCATACTTTTGAGAAATGTAGCCTGGTCTTTGAATTAAATTCATCTACCCACAGACTATCCTTGCTATTTTGGCTTGACACAGACTAATTAGGTTAATTGAGATGACCAGTTTAGTTTGGTTTGGTTTGTTTTGTTTACTAAGGAAGTCTTATTTTTTTTTGTCAATTCAGATTTTAACTGTGATACACAAGTGATATGCAATAAACACACTTTTATGTTGAATAAAGTCATCATTTGATCTTTTGCTGTTGTTGAACAATGACTAAACAAGGTTTTTACTGAGGCAACAGATTCTACTACTTGTTTGGGTCATTAGTCACTGCTTGCCCCATATCTCACATAGTCATTCAATATCATTTGTCCCTATATCCCTCTAAAAGTCCAGTTTGGGAAGTATTACCTGCAGACATGTAATTTATCATTAAAAATAGGCCTCTTGTGACACTACATGGAGATGTTAGTAATAATTTCACTGGGACATCAGGTATAAACCAATAAGCCAACATTGGCTAGGAGAACTGGGAAATATGCCTCTCTCTCTTCCCCTCCTAGCTCCTGACCTAAGTGCTCAGCAATTGGCTATGAGATGGAGAACAGGGTTGGCATCAAAATTTACTATTTATTATACTACAAAGGCTTACGTTCAGCCTGGTGTCCCACATGGTAGAGAAATGTCCTTTAACTATGGAGCTGTGAGGAAAACTGGGTTTGTGTTCTAGTTGTACAATCTTAGAGAAATCACTTAATCTCTCTGAACCTCAGTTCTCTCTACAACAGGGTTGATATTTATCTCATAGTATTAGAAGATTAAATAAGATAATACATATATAAATCACCCAACAAGGCATCAACAATTAGTAATTCTCTCCCTACTCCCTGCTATACTGTCCCTGCTAAATAGAAATAAATGGACCAGAAAAGGGTATCTTCATTCACTGTTAAAGTTATATTATGGTTCAGATCTAGAATGTCCCTCCAAGTTTTCATTCCTTTAGAGGTGGAAGGTGATTGGATCCTGGGGCCACTCTACTCAAGTGGATTCATTCATCCACTGTTAGGAGGTGGGAACTGAGTGTGTTCCTAGGAGGTAGGAGTGGAGGGAAAAGGCAGATCACTAGGGCCTAGTGACCTAGAAGGATTTGTTTCCCTCTCTAGTTCCTCCCTTTCCTCCCTCTGCTTTCTGGTCACCAAGACATGAGCAGCCTTTCTCCACCAACACTTCACCCATATCATTTTTTACCTTGGAGCTAAACAACTATGAATTAAAACTTCTAAAAATCATAGTGTAAATACATCCCCTCCTTTGAGCTCCAAGTGTCAGGTACTAAGTCTCAGAGATGAGGAAAGTGACTAAAACAAGTTTCTACCAGTGTATATACAAATTTCCCCATATCAAGAAGCAAGAAAGATCATTTATTATGCTCACTGATTGTATGTGCCAAGAATTTGAAAGGGAAACCGTGAAGATGACTTGCTGTAATATCAGGGGCCTCAGTAGGAAGGACTTGAGGGCTTGATGGTATTCAGTCTCTGGGCACCAGAATCACCTAGGAGCATATTTCACTCACCTTTCTGGTAGGCGTTGCCTGGGTTTCATCACAGCATAGAGGTCTCTCATTTCCTCCACTGCGGTTAAGGGTTCTGAAGGTGAATGACCCACAAGAACCAGGAGGAAGCTTTATAATTTTTTATGACCTACCCTTGGAAGTCAACTGGGTTCACTTCCACTGTGGCCATACACCAACCTAAGGAGGAGAACACAGAAATCACCTCAGGATAAGACAAGTTGATGGTTAGGGTGAAGTTTCAATTTGGTTGGCTTTGAGAATTTGTCCGGGGGATTGGTGGATCACACTTCTAGGTGTGTCTGGGTGGCTCATGGAGGCCTGGCCTCGGGATTTACTTATGGTTTCCTGCTCTGCTGGCACTGTTGCCCTATTCTGATGCTATGAACTAATCAGTTTTGTTCTGCCTCACTCTTCTGCCATGGTATCTCTGCTATGGAGCCATGACCAAAGAATGAAACCATGAGCAAATTAAACCTCTCCTCCTTTAAATTGTGGGTATTGGGCATTGTGTCTCAGTGACAAGAAAGCTCATTAAAATGACAAATGTCAAAGACACCATGCAAGGAGAGTATGCAGATGGGAGATCTTGATTTGGTCATTTATGAAAGCACAATCTGCTACACTTACTGCACATGTAACCATGGTGATAAAAATGGATAGTGAAAAAAGGAAAGCAACTACTACATATAACATCTCAAAAGTCCAAAGGGATCTGTGATCCTCTGAATCTCCTGAAACTTGCCAAGCCCTTGCCTTTAAAACACAAAGAGTTGGCTTATCAATAGCATAAAGGTGTATTCCCATTCTTGGACGATTTTAGATGCTTAAAAAAATCAAACCATAGAAAGTAAAAGCTGTAAGACATGGCCATTTATGTTTGATGGGTTGTGTGAAAAGTTTATGTGCATACCAAGTAAAATCCTGCCCTAGCATTTAGAGCCTCTTATTACTTGGCATCTACTCACCCTCCTCATTTTAACTGCAGCAAACTTAATGACCTGCATTGCCCAAAACAGCCTTGCATTTTGTGCTGTGACACCTCTGTTGGACTTTTTCTCTTCAAGGAATACTTTCTTGCCCATCTAATTACCAAAATTCCAACCATCATTTCATGCCCAGTTTGTATACCATCTTCTCTACAGAGACTTTTCTCATTGCCCCAAAAGATAATCCTCTCCTTCAGAACTTCTAGAGAGCTTTATTTATACCCTTCTTTCATTTATACTTTCTATCTCTAATAATTTTTGCTATTTCCCAAGATTCAGATTACTCCTCTACTTTATTCTTTCCCTCTAACCTTGAGTCCCACCCTTAACTATCACTAAAAAGAAAGCAAAATTAAAGTGGTTCACCCATTTTGAAAGTATCTGAGTTCTCACCTGAACAGAAAATGTTGGCTTTGAGAGGTGGTAAGAAGTCAAGGCACCAACAGGAAGTGGAGCTAAGACACATATGATTGTCCCTAGGCAAATTGTGCCCTCACATATCTCTCATGATTTATTTTTCTCTCAGTATACTGTTTTATAATACTACTATAGAGATGCATGCCCACACCCACACACACACTGAACTGTGTGACCCTATGATAGTTATATTTTTACACCATGTCAAGTAATTATTTATCTCAAATTTGAAGAGACCTACTTTTTATTTAGTACTGGAGATCGAACCCAGAGCCTGCACTGAACTACAAGAACTAATCAAAACTATGGTATGTGTATGAAT
Organism: Dolichotis patagonum; assembly: GCA_004027295.1. Classification (NCBI taxonomy): domain Eukaryota; kingdom Metazoa; phylum Chordata; class Mammalia; order Rodentia; family Caviidae; genus Dolichotis; species Dolichotis patagonum. The sequence continues at coordinate 70,704 of PVJX010005650.1, read as the reverse complement.
AAGAGAAATTTATTACAATAAAAGACACACTGCCATTATTTTCCCCTCAAAATATCTCCTCTTTATCTTAAACACATTATCCAATTGTCCTTATCACATTCTGAAGCAGTTCTGGAAGTCCTCTTTCCTGAGTGTCTTCATAAGGTATGACTAAAAATACAATGAATGTCACAGCCAGATGCCATCCAATAGAAAACCAGGCTCATAAGAACATTGCAGTGTGTTCTCATCCACCTTATTCATTGTATTTGGTACCGTGCAACTTTTGATTTTTCCTAAAGTCAAAATAATCATGAAAGGTAAATATTTCAGTCAGTTCCAAACACTGAGAAGTCACCACAGCACAACTAAAGACATCAAATAGAACATCCAAAATTACTTTAGAAAGCAGCAAGACTATGGAATAAGTATGTTTGAATCAAGGGGGAATATTGTGAGGTGGATTAGTGGCAATGTATTGTTTACTGTAATAAAGTTTTAAAAATTTAAATATTCACCATATTTTGATTATATACCTTACATAACTAGTTCCCTCTCCTTGTTTCTTTTGAAACAAGATCTCACTTAGTCATAAAGTTGCTCCAGGGTAGGTTCAACTTTCTGTCCTCTTGCTTGAAGCTCTCGAAGTTCTATGATTACTGGTATGCACCACTATACCTGGCTGAGGTATACTTTCTCATAAGGAAATTTGTGTACTATTGATTCTATCCTATTTGACAAGAATCATTTTATTCCTGAATTCCTATTCCTTCTTCAGAACCACATTCATTTAATTTACCATGGGTATTCCAGTATATGCATAATATTTTAAATTACCTTCACTTAGAAGTAATTTTAAATTATATTGTGTTTCCTTTTGCTGGACTAAAGGGTAAATTTGAGAACCAATCTACTAAAAAAGCAGTCAAAGAGGAGAAGACTCCTACCCATCCCCTATTCTTTGCAATCTTAATCTAATCTGAGGAAGAAAAGCTCTCATCATTTTAAGCACAAAAGCTCTTAGGCAATATTTGGCCTGACCTTCATGTCAGAATTTCAATACTGTTTGTGTCCCACTTCTTGCTTCTTCCAATCATCACTGTATTTGTAACTTTTGAAATCACACATCTTAAATTTCCCACTAAGAAATTGAGCTTCTAACGCAGTTTAAATAATTGCCTGTTGTCGTGGTTTATGTTGGTGGCCCCCAGGCCTCATGTATTTGCATTGTGCATTTGTGATTGGTTCATTGTCTAGCGCTTGGATTGGTCGTGTCAGTGCTACACCCTCCTAGGGGGTGGAGCCAGGATGTGATGTAATGGCAGGAAGAAGGTGTGTGTCTCTCTCTCTCTTGCCAGTTTCTGCTTGCTGTTTGCAGCCTCCATGAACTGCGGCCCGCCATGCCACCCTGCCTTGGAGCCAACTGAGTATGGACTGAAACCTCCAAAAACTGTAAGAAATAAACCTTTCCTTTCCCAATTTTGGGCATCAGGTATTTTGTCTCAGCGACAAATAAAAGCTAAGACACCTGTACATGTTCATGACTGAAGTCTCAGAATCACTGTATGTAACAGAACTCCACCGTGGTGGGAGTGATGTAGCAGTGGCAGTGATGTGGTGGGAATGGAGACCCTACTATCTCTATTCACTCCGTAAGCCAACTGGTTCCTCCCAGTTTTCTATGACACAGTTAATGTATCATTTACTCAAGAATTTAAAATATTTTCTTTTTCATCTGCTCTACAAAACTAAGGACACTATAACCCAGTAGTTTCCTACATTTAATGCTACCAACTTGTTTTTTTTTTTTAAGTACAGGGGATTAAACCTCTAACATTTGCCCCTTTCTGTAGTTTATTTTGAGACAGGGTCTTACCAAGTTACCAAATTACTAAGTCATCAAGTCTTGACTCAAATTTACAATCCTCCAGCCTCAGCCTCCCAGGTGCTGATCATGCATTACCACACCTGGCTCTAACTTTTTATCTCCCTAAGGAAGCCAATACCTGATGAACTGTGGGTTTCCCACTTAGTAAGAAAAGCAGAGGTGGCTGATGGAATCTCAGTGGCAGGATAAGGTAACTGTAAATAGGTAGGCAAATTTGCAAGATAAAAAAATTACAAAAACTAAAGGACACTCTCTGATCTCAAAATTAAAAGTCACAACTTTTAACCCATAACTGATGAGAGAGACTATCACTGTAATAACAAGAACTTCTTTTTCCAGGTCTCTCACACATACACACACACACACACACACACACACACACACAGTCTTCAATGACAGGCCCTCATTGCCTACCTAAAGGCTGAGCACCTGCCCAGGTCCACTGCTGGTCATTTCAGAAACTGCAAAATCTTGCCAAGTAATCCTGAACCCATCCAAGTCAGCTCTGACTCTGGTCTTGGTGACTGTGATTCCTTAGTGACCCAGCCTATATCCTCTAGCTCTGTTTCAGTTATTGTCTTCTTGTATAATTCCTGATACCTTTTTATGGCTCTTTCCCAATACAGCCTAAGAGACTCTAAGATGAGAATTTTACCCTTAAATCTCAGTCCCCATTTCTAGGCTCTGATGCCTACATCTAGGTATTCCCAGTACCCACTCCCATATAGATGGGACAGGACCCATTGCTTACTCCCCTTCCTACAGCAGGGAAGCCCCTGAAAGCCTTGCTCTGAACCTCCTACTAGCCAACCTCTCTGCTTGCATCTACAAGTGCTGCCTGTTAACAGACCCTTGCTGATGTTATTCCACCTACCAAAGAAGGCGGGCTCCCTCCAAAGGGAGCCGGAAAAAGTGTGCAGTGTGTAGCATTTTATGTGCATTGCATGCATGTGTATATATTCTTGTGCAGAGAGAGCCTTAGCATTTCTCAGCCTCTAAAAGAGTTCCATGACCCTGAAAAGCCAAACACTAAAACAAAGTCCCTGATTAAGGGCCATTTCCTGACTGAGAAATCAGAATTGTGCATTCCAGGCTCATATTATTATATTTTACAAGGAAACAAGGATTTAATGAGGAGGAAGGATCAACTGGTGGTCAATTTGTAACACCCAGCTGAACTGAATCAGTGTGGAACTAGGTGTGGAAGGTCTACCTGAGGATTGTTGTCAATAGCATAAAAAGAACTGAAGAGAAAGAGGTGGTGCTGTTGGTTCTCCTGGAGCAGCTTGTCACACTGGTTTCTCTGATGTGAACTAGGCTATTATCATCAGAGGAGCTTGGGACCTTGTTGTTGCTGAGGATGGCTGTGGTAATTTTGGGGGGAGCTCTGGTCCTTACTTTGTTACTTCCTGGCTCCAGTGCAGATCCCTCAGCCTGCTGACACAGGTCCTTCATCCCACAGACTGTCTACTCCCACCACTGACCTTTGGGCATTCTCAGTGCAAATCCATGAAACAGACTTGCATGAGACAGTGTCATGGCTCTCGGCCTCCAGTTAGACTCATGGGGACATTGCCATGGATTCCAGGTCTTCAAGTGGACTTGTGCAGCACACTGTCATAGGATCCAGGTCTTGATATGGATTCTTTGGGTCTTTCATGTGTGGACATGTTTCCTGCACTGTTTTGTATTTGACTCTTTGGATGACTATTATAAAATAATCCTGCATGTGACGTGTCCTGTATTAAATTGTTTTCCTTGCAAACTGTTGGCTACAACAGGCATACACCACACTACTGGGTGCTAACATCTCTATGTAAACAGATAATACAGAGCTTGGCACACTGTAACCACTTAACTAATGTCAGCTGTTATATTATTTCTCAATCAAGTACAGCCTCTTAGTTTAAGAAAGCAGAAGTTCATGTTTTCCTGGTTCTTCTGATTGGAAGACATTATCACTTTCAATCTTATTTAAAGTCACTTTTTCTAAGGAAACCCAGACTCTTTCAAGTGTCCCCACCTTAACAGAGGTATAGCCAGGGATAAAGGGTAGCCTGGCCCCAGAGATGATGATGCTCCTAGTCCTAGGGCTGCATCAATGAAGGAGGGTAGAGCTGGCGGCCAATGACTATCCAAACCACATGATGCCACAGTTTGTGAAGTTTGTGGGATATGGTTACTCCACCCTACGACATGCTACCGTTTTCTAGGGTCTTGCTTTGCCCCTTTCAACTTGATGACTAAAAGCTAAAGCATTAGCTGGTAAGGAGAGAGAAAGCTGAGGTATGATTATTAATCATTATTTTCAAAAATCACCCAAATCTTGGCTGAGGTTTTCTCAGATCATCAAGCTGGGTCCCATAGCTCCCAAGGCTACCCATAAAGCTGCCCCCCATCAACTTTCCCAGAATACTGGATAGCCCAGGACTGGGATTTGATCCCTGGGTCATTTTAATTCCATTTCTGGAAGCTGACCCCACCTGGTGAGTTTTCCCCAGTGTAACTTCACCCACCCCTGGCTTCCTATTGAGTGAGTCTCAGCATTTCAGAAAGATCTGGAAACTTGGATTTTAACCCTATTGCATAGACCTTTGACTCAGAGTTACAAAGCATGTATATTTTGATTACATAATTCAGTCGAAGGCACCCCTCTCATACTTTGATTTTCTTCCTATTTATACTCAATTTTTTTTATATTTATCTCCCACCCCAAGATGCATACCACATGCCTACCTCAAATTGTCTGTCAGTTAATTTTTAAACAGAAGCCAAACTGGCAGTATACAAAGATGGCCCAAAGAGTTCTTATACACAGAATCTCAATCTCGATTTGGAACTTTCAACAACAGAGAAATTATTAAAACGTTATAAATCCAGAACCCTGGAAAGCTAAAGCAGGATAAGTTTGAGCCCAGCCTGAGCGATTTAGTGACACAGTAAGACCCTGTCTCAAAATAAAAGAAAAATTAAAAAGGGTTGTGGGGATGTAGCTCAGCCTCAAGGTCCTGAATTCAATATCCAGTGCCAAAAGCAAAACAAAACAAACAAAAATAAAGCAAGCTACCTTCATAAGAATTCTAATCATGAAGTGATTCCTACTGTTTACTGGAAACTGTTTAGCTCTCTGAAACTTAATTTTTGTATTTGATAACAATGGTGGTATTTAATCTTTGGCATCACTCAAAATTGAAACTGTCTTTATTTCAGTGCAATCAACTAAATCTAATTTAAATAATAAGGCCATTTGGAAAATGGAGACTTACCTCTCAATGCAAAGAACAAATATTTGCATTACTTATTTATATTAAAATATGCAGAAATTTCCCAAGCATTCAGCCAACTTATAAATTTTTATAACTTCTTTGAATTGTTAACATTTTTTAACACACTGCATTATTTCAGCTTTGTGAAGGGCTCAATAACAATCTTTCTGGTCAGGAAAAAGGAAAGGACATTAGAATAAAGAATGCAGAATAAATAATAACAAAACAGTACAGCCCGTACATCCACTCATACAATGACAACTTTCATGGTGAGCTATAAGCAATTATAATAACACAATGTCCTTCATGTTGATTTCAGTAGTGAAAAGAATTTCTCTAGTTATTGAAGACTTTCCTGGCTGAGTTTCAGAAAAAAATCTGATTCTATCCCAATCTGACTTCTGTGCAATGCGAGTCATGCACATTTTAAATGCTGATATATAATACTCCCATTCTTCTACAAACTGTTAACAGCTGTAGAAACTATTATAGCGGGCTTCAAAACATGTCTGTGTAGTCAGTGATCTCCAGACACTTAGCAATCCCAAAGCTATTCCTGGCCTCACTTGGATTGCAGTGCGAACACAAAGTTTTGATTTATGTTGGTAATGAAACAACAAACTTCTGATCTTTCCTCTAAATGGCCATTCAGATTACATGAACAGCATGTGCTTCAGGGGAAAGTAGAGGGCAGAATTTACAAAAACAAAAAGGAAGCAAGAAAATAAATGGAGGGGCCACCCACAGTTACCTTAAGGAAAACCCACAGTTGTTGGTACAAAGCACTACATTGGAATTACATCTTCGGGTCACAAAAGGCACTTGTGCTTGGAAAGAAAGAAATAGCAGTGCAGGCTTTAGATGGAAAGGTGACCCAGCAAGGGCATGTGCCATTGGTAGGACAAGGGCAACGCTGTGGTGGACATTAACACATCCAAGGTGTCATCCTGGCCACAGTGGAGACACCCGAAAGCCATGAGATTCTTATTTCAACTGAAAGTTCCACTTCACTGAATCATGACAAAATCCCCTGAAACTGACAGACTCATGCAAGGGAATTTTTTAGCTGTAGCAATCCAACCGCCCCCAAAAACAAAATGTCCACAGGAGCCCTTAAGCTATGAAGTTCCCTTACACCGCTGCGTGTGCCAGCTACAACTCAAATGCACAACAAGGCTTCCCTAAAATGTTTTGTTTCAAGTAACCATCACAGGTTTCCACCCAGCTTTGCCTGTAAGTTGTTTAAGAGAAACAGAAATACTGATATGGAACCAAAATTTAAACCCTGAATAGATATAACATGAAGAGATCTCTGTAGGATAAAACATGGCTTCTGTTTCCCAAGTTAAAGACCAAGAAAGTAGCAAATGTGCTACTAAAGATAAGCATTGTGCTTCTTTCCCTGCCAGCTTGGAGAAAGGGAAGGTGCCAGAGTATCCAATCACTTCTCTGCCATTGAGAGTCCTCTTTATAGCTGTTCAGGAATGGGGCCCATCAGAGTAAAACATCTAGGCTCTGTCATGAAGGAATTTCAAATCTAGTTAAGCAAAAAAAAAAAAAAAAGTGAATAGTTACAGAAAAAAAAGTAGAAAGTCAAGATCCTAAAACGTGGACAGTGTATCAGAATGGAGTAGATCTGAGTGAGATGAGCCGAACAGCTGAATAGCTGTGTTCTGGTATTTGGTTGCTCTAAACTCAGACTTAAAGTATAACCGAAGTGTTAGAGGAAGAGAAGTGCTAGGATAGTTGCAGTATTTCTGAAGGAGGATCAAAATATATGGGGAATGTTTGAATTTTTAAAAATGTATTACTGTCAAAGACACATTGTTATTAATCGCCTTCAAAAATACTTCCAACACATGTATCCCCTGATTCTTACCACTTTCTGCAGCAGTTCTGAAATCTTTTCTCATGTGTCTTGACAAGATGTGATGTTAAAGAAATATGGTGGATGTTGCTCCCTCATGACTGACTCCAGTGGAAAGGCAGAATCACAGAAACCTTACGGCTGATTTACTAGATCCGGCACCTTGCAGCTTCAGGCTGTTTCCCAGAATCAAAACCACCATGAAAGATAAATGTTTTGAATCAATTCTGGACATCAAGGTAGCAATCCCAGTGTAACTAAAGACATGAAAGAGTAGTTGCAGAACTGCTTCAGAAAGTGGCAAGAGTCAGCCAACAACCACACCACCCTGAACATGCTTCATCTCTTCCCAGAAGCTAAACAGGGTCAGGCCTGGTTAGTACATAGATGAGAGAAAATGTAAAAACAATGGGATAAGTATGTTTGAAGCAAGGGAGAGTATTGTGAGCAGGATTCATTATAACGTGTCGTTTATTGTGATTTTTTTAAAATTTAAACATGTGCCACAGTTTGTACCAGTTAGTGCCCATTAAGTTAGAAGTAATGAGAAACCCAATTTCAGTCTTAAGTACTAAGGTCATTCAGTTCTCTCCTAATACCAGAAATTAGAAGGCAGGTGGTTCCAGTCACGGTCTCGAGACTCAGGACCCTTCTGTGTTTTTCATTCCACCATTCTCTCATGTGAATGTTTCTCCCCCATGAATGTTGCCTCATGTTGTCAAGAAAGCTGCTGCAGGCACCCGACATCACATTTATGCTGATGGTGAAATGCCAGGGGAGGTTCCAATAAGCTCCCTCTTCTAAACTTCATCCCTTGTTTATCAGTTAAACAAATGCTTTCCCAGAAACCCTACTCCCCCAGGACTTCCACTTATTCATCAGAAGTCTGTCATATGCTAAGGAAAACTGAAAATATATGTATCTGGGAAGACTGTTGTGATAAGCTTGATAATCATGATTCAGTGAGCATAATGCTACAAGAAGAAATTGAATTTCATCAACAAGGAAGAAAGAATAAAGACAGTGAAAAATGGCAGCAGAGCAGTCAAATACTAATGCCTTTGGTGTCCCCTGCTTTCATTTTCTATCTTGATGAAAACATTAAGCTTTGCCTTTTTTTTTTTTCATTTTTCTTTTTTGGTACCAGGGATCGAACTCACAACCTCTCGCTTGCCAGGCGGGCACTTATGCCACTGAGCTAAATCCCTGGCCCTAACCTTTGCTTTTAACCACTGCAAAAAATGTGAAAGCATTAAAAAAAAGTAAATAAAAAATAAAAAAATGAAGAGAAATAATTATTTTCTCCCCCCACCAAAAATGGAAAAGCATGACCTCTACTTTTCATGTAGAACATCTTTCATGGTAGAGATCAACTAAGCATCTTTCCTAATGCCACAAATCAAAGGAGACATAGTATTTAAACACAAACCACTTATGGAAGACACTACTGTAGTGATGGTGAACCTTTCAGAGTTACCAGTGAAACAGCCAGCTGCAGCACGTGTGCCCTAGGTTCACCACCACTGCCGTATTGGCTACATTCCTCACAACGACTCATTTATCCCACTTCTTGTTACTTAAACCCTCATCTTGATCCCCTCTGGCTGATGATATGTTCAGTTAAGGTGCCCCTTTATAGCTCTAGGGGATGAGTCCTTCTCTAATTCAAGCATCATAAGTCTAGTTCTCAAATCAGCTGCTGTTTTAGAAGTAAGTACAAAACACCGTTCTGACTGATGCTTTGTGAGGAGAGGTCTCTGGAGATCCTTCCAGGAATTTTTTTCTTCTCTGATAAAGAAACACAAATGGGGAAAATGTCCCTTTCTTCACCTCAAAGATAATAGGTGGGACTATGCTGCCTGGAACTGCAGCAGACATTTGCAATCTTAGAGGAACAAACCTAGGAAAAGCCAACATGCTGAGAATATTAAAACAAACTGAGACCTTGATATCACTCTTGAATCACTGAGTTTTCCAATCCTGAAACTACCTTCTTGCTGAGCTTTAAACTGTACAAAATAAATGGCTTCTCAAGTAAAAGACTCAAGAGTTTGTTTTCTGTGACCGCAAGCATTCTTCAGCCACGGTGCTATCCCTGTTAGCATACATCACAAGCTGTATATTTCCATTAACAAGTTTATTTCATCAGCACATCAAATTCACACTGATGCTCAGCTATCTACAGGACGGTTCTTTGATAAACTAAAAAGTTGGCTTTTCACCATGCTCCAGTCTGCCATATCACCCTTAGCAGAGACAGATATTTTGCAGTCCAAATGGTCAGAAAATTTAACCTGTGCTGCGTGATAGCAGGCTCTGAGGTTCTCAGCTTCAGCATGTAAGGTTCTCTATTTTCCTCTGGCCACTCACAACCTGCCAACCTCTAGGTACCTCATTAATTGCAAAGGGGCCGCACACACTGCTCTTGAACTCACAGGCAGAGGACACATATGCTTAAAGGAAAGGATTGAGAACAATGAAATTGACAGGGGAACAAAGAGGCTTGTTTATTAAAAATCTTCTATGAGTTTAGGCTTTAATTCCTACAAGCCAAGATAGGTCTTGTGCACAAATTATATGGAAAGAAGAAAAAGCTGTGAACATACAAAGATATATCCAGATGTAGATATATTACAAATTGAAAAACATCTTTGGTTTTATTAAATGGTTTACCATAAATTATCTTTTTATAGAAAAGACTTAAAAGTCTAAAATGTCGACACACGCATTCACGCACACTTGTTTCTTCCTAGAAATAAAGCGGTGGTGCAGAGCTGCACGCTTATTTTGGAAGAGACCTTGCAAAAGAAGGTCATGTATGGTTCTTAACACCCAGGCTTCATAAAGCTTCAATATGACCTGAGGTTTAGTGACCCTGACTTTAATGCCTGTCACTTCCCCAGAGTCACATTTCAGGGCTGCTTTAAAAATGTCTCCTCACTCCTTCTTGCAATATAAAAAGGCTCTAAATGAATCTTCGTCAGAAGGTATCTTGGCAGGGGAAAAGTGCATTGTACATTTTTATCTCAAATTTTTCCAGCCTACAGGGCCTTAGCATGACTTAGTGTTAGGAAGACTTAGGACCTACCAACTAAAATGGGGCAAAACACATTATATCTTTATAGCAAAGTTTTTCATAGATTTCTAAAACTAGTGCCTTCACACATTTACATTTTAAAATTTTTTTGGATTAAAAAATAACTTAGGCGGGGCTGGGGATTTAGCTCAGCGGCATAAACGCCTGCCTTGCAAGCACGCAGTCATGAGTTTGATCCCCAGTACCAAAAAAACAAAAAACAAAAAAACTTAGGGTACCAAAGGAGGTTGTCAAAGACATTTAAAATCTAGCAGGCCAGAAAGGAACAGACAGGTTCCCAAAGATGCTAATTAGGTCCCATCTGTTCAGGCTACCTTCAGATTCAAACAGCTAAGGTCAGAACTCATGTAAATATAAAATAGAGCGGAAACTGGGCTTGCTTCTAGATAGAAATGTTACAACAAATGAAAGCTTTTTTTTCAGACTAAATGAAAAAAACTTGCAGTGACTGTGTTCAAGAGGCTCTGGGAAGTCAATACAAAGCCTCTTAGCAGAGTGCAAACCTCACAAAGATTTTCCACCTACAAAGGGTTCAAGGTAAGTACTCTGGAGGGAAGGGTGACCAGAAGTATGAAAGTAAGAAATAGGAAATTGGGGTATCTGGTATGCTTGCCCTGTACAAGAAAAACTTAAGACATCACAGGACGGTTGATTGTCTTCAAACATTTAGATAAGACGTGAGAAACGGAGAGATGATGTGTCATATGTCAAAAGGAAGAACTCTTGCTGCAGACTACAGGAAGCTAGTTTCATCTTGACTTGAAGAATTCTCTTAGCAATCACATTATCCAGCTGAGGTATGGCCACCTCCCTCATGTGAGACCAGCAATGGGCACTTCAGCACCCCCAGGGCTGGATGGAAGTCAGGGAACCATGAGGCACAAAACCCCTGAGAGATATTCCTGCTGCTGGGTTCACACACTGAAGAACCCCATTCCATGGTTAGAGTTGGCTTTTATTCTCAAGTGGTGTGACTGTGAAGTTTTGAGACTAATTTTCTTCTCATAGTCCACATACCATCTTTTGTGTCATGGTGGGGGTGGGTCTTATCTTCTTCCAACGATGGATGTCCACGACACCATTCCCCTTTCCAAATGAAAATCAGCAATTCCCCTAATGTTTCATTCACTAATCACTGTGCCTCTAAGATAACTGTCAACTTGGCCAGAGGACCAGCTTCAGGTATTGTTTTTCTTTATTTGTGGTCTTCCTGTAATTGTCACTTTGTAGCTCCTTATTCTGAATCTCTTCAATGAGCTTCTGGCTTCAAAATTGGCCCTCTGCCCAGAGTGGGGTTTCCCCAGCCTAGAAGTATTTTGAAAGGCACCTCACACTCTCTGGCACTGGGGAAGTCCCATGGTCCCAAGACAGCAGAACAATTTTATTTTATATATTAAACAGAATAGAGACTTGGCTAGTGATTGTGGAAAAGTGGGTAATTTTCCACTGTGAAATAATGACTGGATACTATTTTAACAATGATAACTTCTACACACACATACACACACACACACCTGCTTGATTGATGTATTCTTTTATCAGTTGTCCAGTGTTCTGACAGCACCATCAGAAACTGACCTAGGAACACCAGTGTAACAACTTGATCACACTTTGCCATCTGACCCAAGCATAAAACTTGGGTTTGCTTTTTCGTATTACTGGGAAAATCTTATCTGCAGACAATGTCTAAATGTTTACTACATACCAAGGTCCTTAAACAAATTTTTGAATATATTTCATCTACTAAACATCTCATTGGGAAATGCCAATGAATTCTGGAATAAATTTATTCACTTTCCAGGGCTTAAAAAATGAAATTCCAGAAGTCATCTAAATTTATTTAAATCTTTTCACAGTAATATCCTCCTTTGAAAGATCAAGGGAGAAGAGATTAGAAGAGAGTCTATAACTACTCGGTGCTATCACTACTTGGAGTCCAAACACATAGTAAAATGCTGAAAGTGAAAATAGCCTGCATAGGTCTATATATTAACCAGCTGGGGGACACATCCAGACAGGCACTGTGTATAAAGACGAACATAGGACAGTCCTGTGCTAAAGCAACTGGCCTGAGAGATGGGAGAGGTAGAAGGTGGAAGATGTTAACTCTAAGCATCTGGATCTGTACCTGAGCTCTCAACTTTAAAATTCAGGCAAAGGGAAAGGAGTTAGGTCTGTAGAACCCCTCATTGGGGTTAACTTCTTTAATTTCCTCTTTGCACTCCTTTCTCTATATTTGGAGGGTATGTACAGACTGAGTTCACTGATACACAGACTTATCTACCTGAGACCTTTATAGTTCTTTCCAGGCTGTATCACAGAAGAAATGGAGGGCTCCTGAGGATGATTCACAGAAATGGAAAACAGAAAAAAAAATACCAAGATAGGAAGTATGAGGTATTAATAAAAGGTTAAGGTGGTTACCAGCATTTCCTAAAAAAGTGTACCCCCAAACTAGTCTATTCAAGTCACCAAGTTCATCCTTGCCTTAGAACCTTTGCCAGGACTGTTCTGCCGAGATCTTAGTAGGGCTGGCTCCTCCTTGGTCTGCAGGTTCAGCTGAAGCACTACAAATACAGACAGTTTCTAGTGTTCCAGACTACAGGAGCCACTCTGTTACTTTCATTCCAGCATTTAGGGCTTCTTGCAGTTATCCTATTGCTTTGTTTCCTTTCTATTGTCTACGCTTTCCCTTCGAGAATATAACTTCCAAACAAACAGGAATCCTACCTGCCTCATCACCACTGTGTCTATCATTCAAACATATTGTACCTAATACATGGAGTGAGGGTTCAAAATGCATTTCGTTGAAGTGATGAACAATGAAATCTCTGATGGAAAGTTCTCAGTTCAAAACTAACAATCTAGTTTTAAAATGATTATTTAATAGATTTTCTTGTAGTGCAAACTTTATTCCCCCATAATATCAGATAATAGAACCATGTAAAAAAAAAAAAGCCTGCTGTCACTGAGATTATCTAAATAACTTTTTCCCTAAACACGTACTATTTCTTAGAGAAGACTATCAGACAATGGATCATATTGTCAAGTAAAATTCTAATTGATTACTGTTTCTGACCAATACACCATTGCCTTATCTTTCTTCTGACCCCAGGGAGCAATAAATAAAAATCACTTCTTTATTTCAAAGGTAATTTTTTAAAAGTATGCCAAGTACTTTTCAGCTGTAGGCATCTATTTCATCTATCTTCATTGTATGAAAATTCTCTTTTATCCTACCCCCACTTTAGAAATCTAAAGTGTCTCAAATCCTACATCCAGATGCATCAGAAGAGTAGTGCTACATAAACCTCTTATCCCCATCAACTACATTTCTTGCTGAATCCACTCATTTTAACATGCTAAAACCATCACCTTCTAAACTGTGAAAATTCCATAACCAGCAAAAAATGAGAGCAACTTTCCCTCCCTGACAAGTAAACATCACAGCAGGAAGTATACTTTGTGAATTAAATAATTAGAAGCCAGATACCAAGAGTCAAGATAAAAATAATAGTATCTCAACTGTGTAGGGAGAGAACAAGGATTCACGAAGAAGCAAACCTTCTCTGTGAACCAGTACCACATGTGGGCCACTGGCAAGGTACACCCAGATGCCAACCTTTCCCTGTGAGTCAGTGCCACTGACAGACTTCGGGGAGAGAGAACAAGGATTCACCAAGAAACAAGCTCTCCCTGCAAACCAGTGGCATGCACAGGCCGCCACTGGTAGGGGGACAGCCAGACCTCAGACCCTTCCAGCATGCAGGCTGGCAAACAAGAAGAGCCAAATCCCCCACCCCAGCCTGCACAGTAACCCCCTGTAAGCGACCTGCTGATCCGGAGAAACACAGGCTGAGATGATCGCTACTAAGGTGAAATGCAATTGAATGCTTGTGGTTTTGTTGTTTCACTGACCTTGCGTGTCTAGGGCCAGTGGTCTGACCATCTATTCAGAACATATGGGTATGCAGTGTATCAACTAGGGAGGATTTCCTTCTGAAGGTAGTAGCCATTGTTAATTCCCTATTGTCTTGTTTTGAAGTCCTGTATCATTTTCATTGTTTTGTTGGCTTGGGTTTTGTTCTGTTTTGTTTGATTTTGTTTTATCTGATGGCATAACAAGGCAGCTATTTGTTATATCTGTTGGCAGCTATTTCAATGATAGCAAGATATATTATGGTAGCCATTTTGATTTACAATTATCTTGTTTTGAAGTCCTTTATTGCATTCAATGTTTTGTTTTTATTGGTTCTATTCTGCTCTGTTCTGTTTGATTTTTACTGTCTGAAGTTGTCTGCAGCTATTTTGAAGACAACAAGAGGCATTATGGTAACTACTGCTCATTTTGTATTGTTTTGAAATCCTGTACCACTTACACTGGTTTGTTTTGGCTGGTTTTATTTTCCTTGGTTCTATCCTCTTTAAAACAAACAAATAAGTACTTTGAAAAACAATCGTATTCACCAGGATTCCTACATTCTTTATGATAGACTAGTTATACTCCATATGGGACTGTAGGAAAGTGGAAAATTCTTTCCTACCAATCTTTTTCACTTAGAGGGAAAGTTCTGTCTTAACTTTAGGAAAAAATCTGTACCATTATCTGAAATCCATTTTGCACACCTAAGAATAAGACTTGTCAAAGAATGGTCTGCTACACATCCCTGGCATTCAGCTGGTGCATAGTTGCATACTTCTCTGGCAGGAAGACAAACGTGTATGGGACTGAGGGTATACTGCTGACTATCTGGGGCAGTCTCCTAAAGGGAGATACTCGTGGGGAAGTTCCAGTGCCACTACCACAGAGTTGGAGAGAATTCCCTCAAGTGCAGCAGACTCTATGCTTCTGTGGGCTAAACAAACGCACATGCAAACAGAAAGCTGGGTGACTACTGTGTAGGACCCAAATAGAAAGACAGGGAACATTTTTTTTTCTCCTGCCTCTTCTCCACTTGCTACCAATTCTTTGTGATCAAGCTGCACACCCTCAGAATAGCATTGTCTGATACATTTTACCTAGAGTAGACATGAATGTATGCTGTGAACCCTGGTATTTCTTAATATGTCACAAATGCACTTCAAATCCATGTCACCCACTTGTTTGCTCAGTCTAGTTCCTGTATGTACTGTCTCAGGTAAAATATAGTCTCCCCACCAGGAAGGATGCATGTCTTATGTCATTTCCTCACAGAGCCCAGTACTGTACTCTGATACAAATGACTATTCACTAAAAGCTGAGGAATAATGTAGCAAGTTATATATTACTCTAGGATTAATTCCTGACAAACAGGGCTAAAAACCAGAGTCAGGGCAACAGTGAAATGTTATGGGAGAAAGAAAAAGATTAAGCACATTAAAAGGAGAGAAATAATGACTGAGAGTCCCCCCAGCAGAGGGCAAGCAAGGACCTCTGCACAAGTTGTAAGGAATTTGGGGGAAGGTGGTGTGAGGGAAGAGGAAGAAGCAGAAAGCCTCATTCTAAACCAAAATGAGGAAAGGTTTCTAGAAGAGTTGTACCAATGTTGAGAAAAGAGAGAAAAAGGGAGCATTTCTGGGTGTGTACATATGAGGGGAATTGAGCTGGAAGGAAAAAAAATATGGATGGACGGGGCCTCAGCTACAGCACAACCAGTCTGTTTGCTGGACACGAAAGGACAATTGTGACATAAACATTTCCCCCAGAATGTAATTCTATCCGAATAACATTTCAGGGTGGTATCTTCCCAAACCACAGCCATCTGTGAGGATGTGTAGTAACTGAAACCCAAGTTCCTAAGGTCTTTGGGTAATTAAGGTACAATACTTTCTTGATACATTTGGACAAGACACAAAGTTCTCCTTTAAAGGTGAAGTCAAGACTAATTAGATAATCCCTTCTAATTCTAGTCTCTCAGAAACCATTTCATTCTCCCATCCACTTCTGGTCATTCCGGAAGCAGCCTTCACAGACCACCTGGCAGGGACCCAGGACAGCATGTTTTCCCTGTGGGATCCACAAATGCCAGCACATGGTATAAGGCCGAAGCTGAGGCTGAAACAGAAGCAGTGTTCTTCTAGGACCCTTTCCCTGCTTCCAGAAAGGCTCATTCCCCCAGCAGTGCTGCACAAAGCTGGAGAATGCTTTCCTTGCTAGCTGGCATCTGTAGACAGGGTCAGAGGCGCTTACTCTGAGATGTGCCTTTTACCAAGAGTGGGAGGCAAAGTGACAATGCCAGACAACAATTCTCAGGTTGGCTTATTTCAACAATTTATTTTAATTCTTTATACCTGATCCTCAGAAATCTAAAATAAGACCTTACCCTTTTTTTGTGGTACTGGGTAGCAAATTTAGGGCCTCACAGGTGAGACAAGCTCTCTCTTACTGAGTCCCACACCTGAATGCTCACCTCTTTTTTTTTTTTTATTACTAGAAAGAGGAAACAAGAAAGATTGGGATCCATTTTCCTTATCATGGGCAATGCACATATGAAAGCATCTCCACATACATTTTTCCTCCTCTGCAGAACATACCTCATTATCATCTCGTCTAGGACTATATTCTAGAATGTGCTTTGGAAAAGGACAAAGACAGTAAGCCCTATTGTCACTAATATGTGTTAAGATATTCATGTTATCATCTTGGGTTGTGTTAAAAATATATTAATCTCTGTCCTCAGAACAAGCCTACACAAACATATTTAATTTTCAAGTCTTTCATCTCCTCTCTCAGCCCTGCCTCCAGTGGTAAAGCAGTGGTCTCAGATGCACCATCCTGGCTTCCCACACTCTGCCTGAGCTCTGGGGCTTCAGTCACTTTACCTCTTACAGGAATGCCTATTGTCTAAATCTAGCTGTGGTGAATTTTTGGCTCATTCACTTTAGGAAGAAATCAGGTAATGAAGAGACAAGTGGCACTACATGGGAAAAAGAAAAATAAAGAGAGCCTACACTTAAGAATTTGGCAATGCCCTAAATGCTGTGATATAGTAATCCAATAAGAAAACACACAAAAACCCCAGCATGAATAACTGAAATCCTCTACCCTACATGTAAGCACAATGTAGGGGCTTACTGAGGTATTTATGTAAACACCCTGGTCCCAGCTTGAGTCAGCCATCCTATCTCCATGTCTCTCCTATTTTAGAAAGTTCTTTTTAATGCACAATTATTTCACTTGTTAGGAAGAGTGTTTTTTTTTAAATCAAGTATCAGCCTAAACACATACTTACAAAATGGTATCCACATGTGAAATGGTGGATTCCCAAACAAGACAACCTTTCCTGGCATCTGTTGTAGAGTCCTGTAAGGGCCAGTCAGCCAATTTATAGGGCTAAAATTTCCAGTCACTGATTGTTATACTGCTGAGGAAAACCAAGCTGCATGCCTCTCAGATCTCCTCTGTTAGCAGAGATGATAAATTGAGATAGCAGGTGATCTAGTCAACAGCAATTTTCAAAATTAATTTGGAATACCCAACATGAAGTACCAAGGAAATACATTTTTTAAAAAAAACTATATGCCATCTAGATTGTCTTCTCTACCTTTTTATTAACAACAGATTTGATTTAGTTTTAGGTTCACAGCAAAACCAAGGAGAAAATAGATTCCCCATATATCTTCTAGGCCCACACATGCACAGCCTGCCCCATTATCAATATTCCTCACCACAGTGTACATCTGATTTAATTACAGTTCAAAAACCTATACTGACACACAATTATTACCCACAGTCCATAGCTTACAGTAAAGTTCACCTTGGTGTTATACACTCTAAGAATTTGAACAATTTATATGAAATGTACCTACCATTATAGTACCATACAGAGAAGTTTCACTGCCTTAAGAATCCTCTGTGTTTATACCTCTCTCCCCTAACCCACAGCAGCCACTGATCATTTTACTATCTCCATAGCTTTGCTTTCCCAGAATATCACATAGCTGAAATCATACAGTATGTAGTCTTTTCAAATTTGGCTACTTTTCCTTACTACCATACAGCAAGTTTCCTTCAAATCTTTTCATTGATAGATCATTTCTTTTTAGTCCTGTATTCACCTACTGAAAGACATTTTGGTAATCTCACCATTACTTGTTTAGAAAAGTGAGTAGGCTATAACGACACAAGGTGGTACTAAGGAAGAACTAGTACTTTGACATGGCAACAGTAACTTAGGCTAGCCCATTAAAACTAAGCACTTTCCATTTGCCTCTCTCACACAAGGTACTTCCTTCCCACTTACCTACCAGCTGTTGTCCCAAAGGTACATTTCTCCTGGGCCCTCTTGCAGAAAGCCTTGGTAGAAAGTGAATTACAGATTAGTAATATCTTTGTTTTTAACTGAAAACTAAAGTTTCTTTTTTTAGTGTAAAAGGATGCTCCTCTCAAAGATATCTGCATTTGACAGAAGGAATATCTAAGAGTGGAAAATTTCAACACAATATATTGCATACCATCTGGGATGATCAATTAGAATTTGAAAACCAGAAGCTTTTTCCAGTGTTCCCCAATTACTCCACACTGGTATCTTAATTTCCTCATCAATGGTACAAAATATCTAGCACCTATAACATATGGGAAAGAGGCTTATTTTGGCTCGCAATTTAAGTTTCAGTCCTTGCATGCCAGCTCTAGGCAAATGTGGCATGGCAGGAGGCCATAGGCAAAGAAAAGCTGCTCTTATTGCTACAGCCAGGAAGCAGCAAGTAGAGGAAAGAGCCTGGGATGGAGACATGACCCTTCAGGTCACACCTCCAGTGACCTGCCTCTTCCCACCAGGGTGCACCCTTTAATAGCAAGTCAGCTATACCACCCCTAGAATCCAATCACCTTCCAAAGGTCCTACCTGTGAGTGCATGAGGGTCTTGGGGAACATCTAGACATAAACCATAACAATTGAAGATTAAACTGTTGTCTCTCTCTTAAGACTTACTGAAAACAATCTAACACTCCGATTTAACATACTTCACTCCTTAATACATGTTTACACTAAAGTATTTTTGGAGAAAAAAATTGCTACAGTCTTATTCTGTATTATTGATTCTCAACCAGGGGAAATTTTGCTCCCAGCTTGGAGACATTTGACAACAGATAAAGGTATTTATAGTAATGGGGTAGTTAGTGTCACTGATACCTCATAGACATAAGTCAAGGATGTATCTAAATAACCTATAAATATACACAATACCTCCTAACATACATACACCCAAAAGAACTAGCCAACCAAAAATATCAATAGTGCCACAGCTGAATAAACCTGATTAATGTTAGTTAACTGCTATAAAGTTAACATTTAGGTGATATAAATATCAATGCCAGTAAAATTACCATGTCTAATTTAGGAAAAATGTCCATAACTTGGAAATATTTGTACTACTTTCTTAACATTTCTAGGATATCTTGATCTTGATTCTGAATTATTTACTTTTCAAAACAGTCAACTGAATAAAATGACGCTTTATATAGTTTATGTAAGTTTTTCTATTTTGGAAATGGAAATTATGATTAAAATTGGCATTTCTGAAACTCTAATTGCTAGTTATTACATTGCTAAGGGGAAAAAAAAGAAAATAAAAATATTTTCAAGATAGCCAGATGGGAAGTCTTAAGAAATTATAAGCCAGTGTTCATATTCCAATGAGAAGAAAATTTGTTTAGACATTTTTTAGTTTACTTAAACAGTAACCAATGCATTTCTTTAATTAATTCCTTAACTGCTATTCACTGGCTAATTTTCTAACATTGGGTTGAATCTCCCAAATCCTATTAGATTTTTAATAAGTAGAACAATTTGTATCATAAATGCCTTTGTAACACTAATATTTAGTTTTACGAGCATGATCTGCACTTATTGCTAACTCCTGCCTTCTACGTCACAAGTATCTATCACTCCCTCTCTCCTTCTTCCTTTTTCCTTCTCCAATTCCCCTAAAAATCACTGGAAGTGTGGAACAGACTTGCACTAGAAGAATGTGAGAATGCTATAATGGTGTCTTGTCTCAGCCATGAGACCAAAACTATTCCCACATTGGAAAAGCTAGGGCTTTCAACTTACCAAAATTTATCTCAAGCCTTCAAAACATAAGAGTAAATAAGCTATGAATCATTAAGTTATTTTTTTTTTTTTAGGGTCTTGCCTTTGGTAAACCTGTAGAAGGGTTTTCTTTTATTCAAGTCTGTTGAAAGCTACCAAGAAAGAACTACAAATTGAAGTCCATCTTTTGCTAGTTGCTTCGGCTTGACAAATAAAGCAATCATCAAAATCATGGACTGTGCCCTGCTTCTAAAAGCTGTTATTTGTTTGACATAATATAGCAGCAGGATGGATAGGCAAATAAATGGCATTACTTAACATAATCACTTAATGTTGTACAACCAACATCAGGTCTCATTGCTTTATCACTTGCAAAGAGGTTGATGATAATAAAGTTGATTGTGAGTATGAAGATATAAATTGTTCAGTAGTTAAGAGTTGTTAATGACAGCAAAGGAACACAAAGGAGGAAATACAGGCTTTAGCAGCTCAAAATCATTGCTAATTGCTTATGCATTCATTATAGGCTGACCAGGGCTAATTATCTAATTAAACTAAAGCTCTGTTGCCTTAGAGGAATTTCTAGGCACTTGATGTTGGTTGCCAATTACCTCAGCATGTTCTGTTCAAATGTGTAGTTAACTCAAGGCATGTTTTGCTTTTCCCAATAGCAATACATGGCATTCTTACTACATGATAATTTATGCTTAAAAGGGAAAAAGTTTTCCTTGAAAAAAATACACCATGGAAACTAAGAATAAAGGCAAATATTTTAAACAAGACCTCCTGGCTCATTTTACTCAATGATCTATAATTCAGGAAAAGTCAATATAATCTAAATCAAAAGGAACAACAGAGACATAAAAGAAATAAATTATCATTGTATGCATATTTCTGAATGTTCTCTTCACATTTTAAAAATGCATTTAAAAGTATCTTTTGTGATGCTCTTCAGTAGTTCACAGTATGAAATTACATTACTTACTTTCATATAATTACAATTTTTAAAATTCATAACACTTTTTAAAAGGTGGAAGGAAAGTGGTAAATCATTCAGGTCAAAGTCTTCACTTTATAAATAAGGTAACTGAAGTTATAGGAAATGGAATGACTTATCCAAAGTCATACCGCTGGTTTCTACAACCAGCTATAGCACTGGTGTCTTTCTCAGTCCATTATTCTTCTTGCCGTTTCAACTTTCAAATTGTACTATCATTGCTCCCACTTCCTCTAAAATGATGTAATAAGGCATCTACATGGACAAGGTTGGTTTTATTTTTTCCAAAGAAGGCTTTGATTGGTATCATTTCCCTACTAGGGAAACATGTATCTAACAATGTACCTATTTATTTCAAGTCAGTCAAATGCACTGGAATATATTTTGAAGTAACTTTTCAAGGGAGATTGTTTTTAAAAGGATTTAGATTTTTTATTGTTGTTGGGTTTGTTCGTGTTTGTTTTTTGCTTTGTCCAACTGGAGAAGAAAAAAACAACACACTTACAGATTTTATTAATCAGTATTTAAAGAATTAAATTGCACCCCACTATATTGTTCCTTAGGGAAATTTATCTTAAACCCACAGTCATGACCATAATGCAAAGCATCTTTTGGGAAGGTATCTTCCAATAAAACACTATTTCACTCTAAAGAGTTTGTCACCTTCACCAACCTTTCCTGCCCCTTTCACCATTATTTTTTAGCAAAATGCCAGTGATTAACACACAGTTCTTTCCTGGCAAGTTAAGGAAGATGATTTTCCCTTTCACTGCCTCTTGAAGCTGAACATCAACTGTTTCACCACTTGTGTTTAAAATCCATTAATTAAAATAAATATAAAGTTTAAAAAATCTCTCTTTAAGCCAGGAGAAAAAGGACAGATGGGAAAGCGGAGGAGGTGGAGATAGCTGCTGTCTTCTTAGGAAAAAAGAGAAAGAAAAACAAGAAGCATGAAATTGAAGGGGGGTTAATTAAGAGAGGTAAATTTAATTTATAGTTCATAACTAATTTTGCCCTCATAATAATCACATTGCTTAAAGGACAACAGGAAAACCTTTCCAATATCAAATTGATAGTGGGGAGAAAGGTTGTTACAATCTTGAGTCTATTACAAAAAAGATAATCCCTGGCCTTTGGTGTTGTTTCAAGCTGAGCACAGCAAAATCTTCTCTTCATTAACAACTTATGAATACCTCCCCAACCCCCCTCCAAATTCTCCAAGTTTTTAATTCCTTTCTCCTTTATCTCCTGTTGCCTGAAGACACTGACAAGGAAAAGGGAAAAATATCACCAGTTTAAGTCTTTCTGCATCCTTACTCCACATGTACTAATCTATGATTAGACTTAGAAATGATGTCTATAGCTTATATCACACATGGCCTCTGAAATGTACCACTGCAAAGTAATCCAATGTCTACACCTAAAGTCTGACTCTTAACACTAAAAGTCCCTAAGCTTAGCATATTTAACTGAACAGCCTATGGAGCAAAGTGCTAAGATATTAGATTACCAAACATAGTTGGAGTAGGGCAAAGTTATCTTACAAAGTCATAGTGGAGATGGGCTGAGCTAACAAGATTATAGTGTAATAATGAGATGTTTGTCTGTTTGTTTCTGAATTATCCTTACATTTCCTTTGTCTTCTACAATGGGTTAAGGAGATGTGTTTCCTACAGCTGTGAAAAAAGTGAGATCTAGTGATATCAAGTGACTTGCTCAGTAACACAGCGGCAAAGCTTATATAGTGCTGCTAACTCAGTGACAAAGCGATGCCACCACTTCTAATTTTGCAATTATTTATTTTTATTAAAATTTGCCATTCATACATGGTATGGGATAAGAAATACATGCTAACAATCTTTAATACTGGACAAGAAAGCCAAAATATTTCATATATATTTAAGTACAAGTCAGGGTAAACATAGGAAAAATTTTACCAATTTATCCTATTCTAAGCTCACATAAAAGCCAACTATATAATATAAGTGCTACTGGGAAAAGACATTACCAGCCCATTTTATAAACTAAAATGAAACAAAACTACAGATTAGGAATGCTGAGCATTTAAGAATGCCAATATGTTTGTATTCTTTCAACTGAATATGTGTGTCACTAAAGCAGGTCAACAAAAACAAAAAGATCTGGATGAAAGTCAGGAGGCAGTTTATCTTACACAGCAAGGAAAAGGGGTCCCCATAACATAGAGAGATAGGTGAAGAAGGATGGAAGACAAAAGAACAAGCCTAGCTTCCAAAGAAGGAATAAATTCATAAAGGAGCAGGTGAGGATAAACAGAATACCTGAGGGTTCTTCCAGTTATCATTTCCTGATTAATTAAGCAACTGTAAAGAATAAAAAGAATCTCAACTTCACTTATGCTTCTGTATGCTTCCACCATTCCTAAATGTAACAGACATAGGCAGGAAGCAGGCTTCAAACTTTTTTATCAGTCTTACCTATCACTATAGAGCTGTCAACTCATGAGAGAGAAAATGTTGAGAATATACCTGCCAAAGCAATAGCTCATCAGCAAATCCTGTCAGCTATACCTATAAACTAGATTTCTAATCTTTACACTAGTTCTCCAGTCTGTCCCCGGGAATACTGCCTCTAATCGTGTTTCTCTATTGTTAAATTTGTGATACGATCAACCTCTTAAAAATGTAAAACAGGGAAAAACAAAACAAGACAAAACAAAACAACTCCTAGAAAAGCATGAAGCAAAAAAGTCATATAAAACTGCAATACAAGGTGATCTACAATGGTTACCACGATGTCTCAGCAGTATATAACAACATTAATAAAAACAAAGTATTGGAGACATTATAAGACTTCAAAAGCAGGTAATAATCAAACCAGAGTGGGTATCTTAGTGAATCTTGTCATCTTCAGTGTAGTTGCCTATACTCTTAGGCTATCAATCATAACAGATTTGAATAAAATCAGTCAATATAAAACAGTAATCTAACAAACCAGATTCAAATAAGATCAGTCATAATAAGACAGTATAAGTTATACAAGGCTTCAGATTAAGTTGATAGGAAATTAAGGATGATTACCATAATATGTCCTGCTATTTTTGGGATAGCTGACCATGCCCTCAAATACATGTAAAGACTCATGCATGTGTACAGCTTATAAACAGTTTATGAGAACCAATTATATAACGCGTGATGAAATGAACAACTACTTTGAAAAAGAGACACTACGGTACCCAGTGCTGATTCCGTAACGTCATGATGTGAAATCCAGCAATACTTTGTTCAGAGTGATGTTAGCCTGTTTTGTCTCAAGTTCAACATACATGAAGGTATGGACAGCTGTTTCGACAAGAATGAGAGACACTATGACAGCCATTCTTCTCTTCCCTATTGTCTGGTCTTGAAGACCTGAAACGCCTTCCTCGTCCTGTTCAGATCAGTTCCATATACTACGTTGTTTTGTGTGAATTCTCTGTATGTGAAGATATGGACAACTATTTGGAAGAAAACAAGAGTCAATATGATAGTGAGTATCTCCAATTGTCTTGCTTTGAAATTTGTCTCTTACGTTGCTTTCTTATGACCCGCTTTGTTCTGTTTTGTTGCGTTTAACTTTACCCTTTTGATATAATTGCATGTATGTTTAAGTGTATAAAATGGATGACCATATTACTGTTTTTGTTAAATCGTGGAGCAGAACTGTTAACAGTGTCACTGTTTGAATGTCTACTTTGTATGTTTTAATTTTGTAATTTGAACAACAATTTCCAAGATGTCAGTATGTAATTTATCTAGTAATGATTTCTTAGCATTTTTTTGTTCTTTTCCTTTTTTCCTTGGAATTTTATACTACCCTTTATTCTGTTTTGTTTTGGTTTGGTTTGGTTTTTTTCTCTTTAAATAAAATTTTAAAAAATACAAAAAAATGTAAAACAGATCAAGTCACTTATCTAAAGACCTCTCACTGCATTGACAATAAAATCTAACTCCCTTTCACAACCTACAACTCCCTACCACCCTCCTCCCATAGCCTCTTAGCCACACATAATCTGGTCCATGTCTACCTCTTCAACTTCACCTTCCTTCAGGAACCCTGACACGTGCTATGCAGTGTAATCCTACAGGCCTTGATTTTTCTCTTATTTACTTCTTTTCTACCTGCTCAAATTTATGATATCAAACTCTCTGTTTAACAGTCTTATCCCATTTCCTGAACCTGAAATGCTCTGACCCCAGCTGTTTTCATAGCTAACTCTTTGATATTCAGGAGCAATCCAGTGTTCTCTGACAGTCACTCCTGTTATCTTGTGATCACACAATGTAAAGGAATATATCACACACATAAATATCACAATGTCCTATTAACCTGTGTTACTGTCTCCATAGCTATCTGAAATCATGATGCTCATTTATCTCTACTATATAACAAACATATCTTATTCCATTTTCTGCTGCTATAAAATGATACATGAGACTGAGTGACTTATGAAAAATAGAGATTTAGTCTTCATTGTGCAGGATCTTGTAAGGGCCTTCTGGCTGCATCATAACATGGTAGAAAGCATCACATGATAAGAGGAATCATGTAAAGTAAGGTCAGTCTTCTACTTTTTTTTTTTTTTTTTTTTTTTGTCTTTTTGAGACAGGGTCCCACTATGCAGTTTAGGCTGACCTTGAGATCTCTTTGTAGCTCAGGCTGGTCCAGAACTTGCAACAATCCTCCTGCCTCAGCCTAATAAGTACTGGGATTACAGGTGTGCTCCACGATGCTTGCCAAGAAGTCTTCTACTTCTTGTACAGCTCCTAATGCCATCAAGGAGGAAGGAGTCTTAGGATCTAATCTAACCCAAAGTATTTTCTATAGGTCCCACCCCCAAATACTTTCAACACATGAATACGTTCCAATTTTTGAGGGACAAGTTCAAACTAGCACACCTCCCCCAACCTACCCCACAAAAAAATCCAGGTAAATTCCTTGGGAATTTAAGTGTGTCTTCGTTGTTCTTGCTGAATCCCCAAACCCTAGAACAATATTTAGTACCCAGCTGACATTTACTATTGGATGACAGTCTATCTATCCCAAACTTTATCCATCCTTGTTTATACCACATACTTCTCTAGCATTTGCTCACTAGCACCTCTCTTTTCTTGTCAATTCTCTTTTCTAAATTTCTTTTGGTCTTTACTTGGCTTATAGTAACACTAAGGAAAACAAAATAAATAATACAAACAAACATGTTATGCTAACAGAAACCCACTCAGCCTGGTAGTGGCACAAAAACCCAAGCAAACTGCTTCAGGGATAAAGCTCTTAGAGTCAATATCATTCATTAGTGCAGCTCCAAAAGGTGGTATCAAATTATGAAGACAGTGTATCTGTGACATCAAAAAGTAACACATGCTCTGTAGACAACTCAGTGGTAGCCCACAAGACAAACAGCAAGGAAAGATGGTATTACCAGGTAGATGATCTAAGCACTGAAAACAGGTTTTTAAAAATTTTATCCTGAAGCTGATTTTGAAATCAAATCCCATTTCAATATTTGATGAATAATATTTAAGCCCACTGGTCTTTATGACTTTTAGCCATTTTAAAACTATAATAATAGTTACTATCATGTGGTAGCTACTGTGTTCTAGATGGTGTCATCAAGTATGTTATTGGAATTTATAAATGAAAATACTGAACTTCGTGTAAGTAAGGGCAGGCAACTGATTTAAAACAACAGGTCTGTGTTCTATAGAGTCTGTATCTCCTGCAAATCACAACTTAATAGAAGTAAAACCAATAAATAAAAATCTGCATTTGTAAATTAAGGGAAACCATTTTCCTGTTAAGTGTCCATCACTTTAGAAAGAGACAGAATGGAATTTCCTTAAAACAGTTAATTTTAATAGTACATTTCAATAACAATAGCATGGCAACCTCCAAAAACCAATCAGTCTTCAGAATCCTTTTATAAAGCATATAATTATCATCTTAGAATCGCCTAATATTAAGAGTTGTCTTACTATTTATAGGTCTAGCCATGATACCCAAACTGAGCTGATAGTAGAGAGCTTACCACTTAGAGCATCTTAAAAATGAAAATTCTAAATTTCACTCCAGTTCTTCCAAATCAGAATCTCTACGGTCTGACCCCCAAAACAATTTTTAAGCTCCCCAAGATGAATAACTAAGGTTCACAACTACTGTCACCCTAAAGTCAGAATTCTACAAATGAGTAAATTGAGGAATGTTTATTTGAAGCTTCCTCAAGGCACAAAGCTTAAGTGCCACAGTAAGCTGGAGAAACAATATTAGCACTTATTTCTGCTTTGCTACTTTGTGCTGTCAATTACTTAATACCAACCATCCTTGTGCAACTTATTCCCTCATCTACAAGCTGGGAATAAGAATAATAGTGCCTACCTCTTACGCATTTCTCTAAGGATTAAATAATACAACATTCATTATATAATGCACTTAAAACAATGCCAGGAATAGTGAGTACTCATTAGCTAAGTTATATAATCCACTAAAAAAGCATGCCTATTTTAACTGGAGCAGACTTACGGAACCACTCCAATTACAAAATGTACACGAAACTCATGTTTAGCTTTAGAAGTCCAAAAGGACTTTAAATTCTGGGTTAAATTTAAAGTTATGGCATCTAGTGTCTTGCTTTTCCATTCAACATCTACTGCTGTTAAAAGTCCACTTCACAGAGAATACCCTAAGACATAAACTAAGTACACATGAGCTTGTTTGATTGTTGCACACTAGTTTCTCCTGGGATGCCACAGGACCACCAAGTGATTCTATCTCTCAGTGACAACCAGGAATGTGCCTTTATAAAAACCTCTTCCCTCTACACAGGTGCTTTCCAGGCAAACCAAGTTTGATAATCATTGATAAACAGATTTCGTGACCACAGCAAAGGGCCTCTCTAGTTCTCCCAGCAGGCAACTATCTTGCTCTGTAACCAAAACCGCCGCGTCATCAGGCCCTGATGCGAACAACAGCTGGGCCCAAATGTCCTGAGTAACCCTCGTGGTCACCAGGGACAGATTCGACCCCCTCACCTCGTAAGACATTTATCTAATTACGAAAACGCTGTCCCGCAGTCCCTGTGACAGACAGTGCTGCCCAGGCGACCGCGAGAGGCTAAAGATGATTCAACATTCTCCTTCCCAGGGACAAGGGCAAAGGAAGGCGACACTGAACGACCAGACCCGAGTGGCGCCAAAAGGTTAACGACCCTCTTGTCCGATTCCTTTCAGCTACCCGGAACCTCCGCTACTTCGCTGGTCAGCTGCCGGAAGTGCGTCATACAGCACGCTGGAGGTGCCGGGAGTTGTAGTTAAGTGTCTAATTCTCTTGCAACACCCCCATCACCTTTTGTTAAACAAGAAAACACCTGGGACATCTGGAAAAAGTTGATTTGTGCCTCAGAGGTCTATTGTCCCTTCCTTTGCCCGGTTGACAGAGCAAACTCTCCGCGCTCTCGAAGGAACATGGACTACAAGTCCCGGCGTGCTTTGCAGCGCGCTCCCAACTCCCGGCCACCGTCGTAGGTGCGGACCGCATGAATGGAGCGCTGGGCGTAAGGCAAAGCCTGGCACTGTCCGCGCGGCCGGTACCTGCTCCTGAGCGCAAGTGCAGGGTGTGGGCC
Organism: Dolichotis patagonum; assembly: GCA_004027295.1. NCBI lineage: Eukaryota > Metazoa > Chordata > Mammalia > Rodentia > Caviidae > Dolichotis > Dolichotis patagonum. The sequence continues at coordinate 41,961 of PVJX010005650.1, read as the reverse complement.
GTGCGCGTGCGCGCCCAGAGGAGGCGCCAGGCGAGCGCGCCTGGCCGTTACTGGCACGTAGCCGCTGAGGTTGGCGGCAGCGGCGGCGAATTTGGACTGTCTGGTACTTGCAGGGCCTCCCGCCTCGCCTGGGGCTGCAGGCAGCCGTGGCGGCCGCCGGGGACCGCAGGGGCCGGAAGAAGGGAGGAGGCCGGTCCCGGCACACGGAGGAACCGCCGAGCATGCCCCGAGACAACATGGCTTCCCTGATCCAGCGGATCGCCCGCCAGGCTTGCCTCACTTTCCGGGGCTGTGGGGGCGGCCACGGAGCTCCCGACCGCGGCGCGACGACTGGCCCAGAGGCGTCGATGCCGCCCGGCTTCCCTGAGAACCTGAGCAAGCTGAAAAGCCTGCTGACCCAGGTCCGCGCCGAGGACCTCAACATCGCCCCGCGCAAGGCCACGCTGCAGCCGCTGCCGCCCAACCTACCACCGGTCACCTACATGCACATCTATGAGACGCACAGTTTCAGCCTCGGCGTGTTCCTGCTCAAGAGCGGCACGTCCATCCCGCTGCACGACCACCCAGGCATGCACGGTATGCTCAAGGTGCTCTACGGCACCGTCCGCATTAGCTGCTTGGACAAGCTGGAGGCGGGCGGTGGGCAGCGTCCACGGGCCCCGCCGCCGGAGCAGCAGTTCGAGCCGCCGCTGCAGGCCCGGGAGCGAGAGGCCATGCGGCCGGGCATCCTGCGCTCGCGGGCCGAGTACACTGAAGCCAGTGGCCTCTGCGTTCTCACGCCGCACCGGGACAACCTGCACCAGATCGACGCTGTGGACGGACCCGCTGCCTTCCTGGACATCTTGGCCCCGCCCTACGACCCCGACGACGGCCGGGACTGCCACTATTACCGGGTGCTGGAGCCGGTCAGACCCAAGGAGGCCTCTGGCTCAGCCAGTGACCTTCCCCGAGAGGTATGGCTCCTGGAGACCCCGCAGGCCGATGACTTCTGGTGCGAGGGAGAGCCCTATCCAGGTCCCAGGGTCTTCCCTTGAAACCACAGATGCTCGCGGTGGGCCGAAGACGAGGCCTGCCTGCTCAATACCCACCTACCACAAGGGCTCAGTGTCTCGCGATCTGACCCCTAGCCTGGACGTTTGATCTCCTGGAGTAACCAGCAGCAGCAGCGTCCTCGGCAGTCTTGGAAAGCATGGGCTACGGGCAGCAGCCATCGGGCACGGTTAAGGGGGCGGGGTGGGCGGGAGGCTAGGTTGTTTCCTGGTACTTTCACTGCAGCCAGGGCTTTGATTTCGGGAGTGAGGCAGGGGGGATTTTGAAGTGCTTCCATCCTAAAGCCATAATAAGAATATTCTTCCTCTGTTCCCCATTCTGTACAAAATACACTAAATGGTTTTTCACCCCAACCCCACTTGGTAAATAGTTTGTTTTCCACTCCTGCCCTTATGATCTTTTGCTCTTCACAATTAACTTATTGACTGCATGACCAAGTGGTTTGAATTGTTTTCAGTTCAAGTCATTGGTTAAAACTACATTTTCAAGAGATGCTCAACTTTTAAAGTGAGCAGTCCAGCCACAGCTGCCCTGTGAAAATTTAATCATCTTTTCAGAGTTTTGGGATCACTCTCAAAGCGTAACTATGCATGCGGAGGACAAGATTTATTTTCTTTCCTCCCTTTGCTCAATAGCTACATCTGGGTTACTCAGGCAGCCTCTACTAAAACATTCAGCACCTGCACATCTCAGTGCGAGCTGGTTCCTTATTGCTTATCTCCAGATCTGTGAGCTGAGCAGATTTTTTGTTGTAGATTCACCATTAATGGAAAGACTTGTATTATCATCTTCCAGTGACTGTTTTCTTGTCCTGATGTACTTTCAGGAGATGATAGGGTAATTCTGTGTTTTCTAACCAGAATCAAAGGAGCTTAATCTGTTATGCTTCCAAACAACTGAATGTAAAACACTCTTAGCCAACTGTTAAATTCCATGTCTGTTGACTTCCAATATCTTCCTATAAAAGTAGAAGACAACATTATATTTGTGACTGTTTCACATTCTCCCAGGAACCAGAGGGCAGTGATTCCTGCTGTGTTGCTGGTGGTGTTCTCCCTCTCCTTTAAAATGGTAGAGCAAGCACTTGCTTCATTTGATGTGTTTTTGTAGAGAGGTGGAAGGCATAAATGATCTAGGCTGGAGAGTTGGGAATTAACTAGCCATTTTAAAGCACCAAAACTTGGGATGAGATGCTTCCCACTTCCAGATCTGAAATAACAGTTATATGTTAGATCTATTTTTGCCCTTTTAAAAAGCTGAGCAACTTTACCTTGTTTACAAATGTATTCACACCATTTTCTTCAGGCCATGGAGCACTGTTTTCCCTTTTTTACTATTTACAGTATTCCGTTTTTGTTTTTTTTTTTCCATGAAGCTTTTTTCATGAAAACAAAGCAGTAGAAATAAACACATTGAGATTTGCAAGGCTATTGTCCAAGCCCTTTTGATGGACTTGCACATGTGGCAATAGACTTCTGCCTGTAATAAAGGAAAATTTACTATTATTGTGGAAAGTGTTTGCTGCCCTTGAGGGAAATGACATTTTTTGCCTTTAACCACACTAGGTTACAAAGACCCAGGGTGAAGGAGTATTTGTTCCCAGTTCATAAAAGCAAGTTCTTTTTAATAAGAGGCACTTATTCAGTGTGACGTGCCACTAAAAACCTGTTGTAAAACCTGACACAGGCATAATACCAAGCATTTCTTCCAGGGTTGCACAAATTGTTACTGTAACTTTACATTCTGGTGTGATTTCATATGCCTTGGGGACAGTATGAAGCTGCTCTTCATGCGGCTCAGTTTGAAAACAAATCCTAGATATGCAAATAATTTTCTTAGAAAAGTCACAAAATAAAATATTTGTGTTTTTTATAGCACAGTAATGAATGTGTGTAGTTATCATCGGTTGGTCACACACTTTTTAAAGTTGTAGCAAAAAATTAATTTACAAAGATTGTTGATAGTAAAATGTGTGTTATGGTGGAATCTGCAGTATGTTAAACTAAGCCTATAGAAACATCCTGGAAATATGGCAGTAATAAAGGAAAAAGTCTTATGAAAGACTTTACTACCCCAAAAAAGTAGTAAAAGTTCTCAATTATAAGCAATTTGGAAAAGACTGAGGTGCTTTTTAAAAGAGTAACTGAAGTTGTTCAGGCCAAAACAGCAATATATCTTTCTAATTTAGTTCAGTAAGAACAGTGAAATTTTGGTTCACTGATAAAATCTGAGTAAATTAATGCAGAAAATAAAATGTAACTTGTTTTCATAAACCAGTACAGAAAAAGTATGCTCATTAGATAAAATGTGGTACCAAGGAAACCTTGCACCTCTATGCATAAAGTGTTAGTCACAACTGACTTCTTGTGCTGCTATTGTTTCCATGTAGTCCTGAAATATAGATTGTTTTAATAATAACTGTGGGATAAAAGTTACCTTCTCCTGGGAAAGACTAATGAGCACAATGGTATTAATCATTTAATTTTTTGTGAATAATAAATGCAATAATTGCCTTTCATGGATGAGAAATTGTCTACTTCTAAAGCTTTTAGATTCTTTGTTACACCAGTTACATCAATGCAGAATGTTAATGTACCTGCTTAATACTTTGAGACCTGATTTATACTAAGCCTTCTATTTATTAATGAAGGTGGTGGTAATATGTGCTTTTATCAACAGAAGTTCTTTGAGCCTTCACATAAGTAGCTCTTAGCTTCTCCCAAAATGCATACCTTTTATCCCAACACAGCAGTCTCCTTGTAGGTGCCTTAATCCTGGCATCTCATCTCGGCAGGATTGTCATCACTTTATTCTGAAAGACTCTGAATCTTGTGCTTCAGAGGAAGCAATGTATTGTTAACTCAGATATCTGCCCATTGTTATTTTACCCTGTTCTGAAAGCAGTGCTACTCTTGTAACTGTAGGTCTAAATTCAGAGCTTTAAGTTCCATACACAAGCTGAGCCTGATCATCTCCAGTGCACTGAGGCATCTACCGTCAAGGGTACTGAATCTTCTAATCCAGGGATGCGTACATGTATAGATAAAATAAGTGTACTTATGGTAAATAAAGGGATATTTAAGTTTGTTTAGTGATAAATCTTGATTGCAAATTGGAGAAGGAAAACATTTCCTACTATATATGCATTTTTGATTATTACTAAAGTTCACAGCTGCCAGCCTTTTAAAGATTATTAAAGTCCAGGTAGCAGTATGACCTTAACATTAGTTCATTTCCTTGAGAGTGAACTTTGAAACAGAATGACTGAAAACATCTGAAACTTTGATACTTAATCATACTTTTTTGCTCTAAAGAAAAAAGCCTCATACTTAGAAATAAAAAATATATTTTGAAATATATAAAAAATAGTACAAAAAATTATCATGCTAAAAGGAAAGAGACTTACTTTTCTTTGTTTGATTTTTCCTTTTCCTGTAAAATTTTTATAGTTATAGTTTGTACTGGCAGCATCTTAGGCACCTGTGTTGATGTTAGCCACCTCCCTACACGTATACACACACACACACACAAATGGTATTGAACTGTTAAAACATTCCTATAGCAACTTTTAATACATAAAAGTTTGCCTTGATGTCATTAGCAATTAAGATATTAAAATTAAATGGTCTGATTTATGAGCATTTGAGAACCTTATTTAGGTGTAATCATCCTGTTTATAACATGAACTGAGCCATCTCAAAAGCATACGAACAAATCTTTAAGAAATTAATCTCCAGTAACTTTTTAATAAAAAACAGTATCAGTAATATTCTATGAGGTATATGTAAGAGATTAGGAGATTTATCTTTCTATGCTCTTGCGCACAGTAAAAATGAGATGCCTGTGAAAAGTATCCCAAAAATTTTAAGATAAAAATACAAAGATACTGGCCTCACATGTTTAAATGTAAGTAAAAGCTGGAAGTTGGCCCTGGGAAAACACTGTGGTGTGGTGTTCCTTAGAGTATATATCACTACCTCAAGTCAGTCAAGGTGAAAGTGAGTATGTGACCAATTTGGTTATCAAAATGTCTTCAATCTTGTTTTTTAAATAATTTTACCTCCTTTGTAAACAGTGGTTTAGATTTTCTTGGTTGAAAGTGGTCTAAAAATTTGTCAAGATTACATATTGTACAAAAGGTGGGTGCAATATATTTTAATATGAAATCTTGTAAGAAGGATTTGTTAACATAACTGTTAGGATTGGCATTCTATACTTGTCAAAATTGGATAAACAAGGATGATGAGAATACAAGTTCAGTGGGAAATCACCAATCGAGAAAAAATCTGACACTCAAATTTTGAAATCTCTGTTTAGCAGTTCTGAAAAGAGGTATCTATATCCTTAAAATAGGAATGGAAAAAAGGATTAATTGCCTCCATAAATTGAAATTCAAACTCCAGTGCTATTAAAGGAACAAGGTGCTTTCTAGGAGTAGCTGTGAACACACGCTATTCTGAAGTACAAACTATCAAAAGCCAACTCTGAGAATCTAACGGTAGCAAAAGACAAGCAGAAAGGATTTTCACATGTAACTGAACGATGAATGCTCCAACATATTACATTCGTGCAATACACAATGGGTGAGCTTAAATGATATTCAGGTTTAGATTTTAGAGTAAAGATGATTACTGTATGAAGACATGATCCATTTGCTTCATATTATAGACAAATAGTTATAATTTTTTAAGTAAACTTATATTTTAAAATTACTTCAGAAGTCTTCCAGTAAAATAAACCCTATGGTATTTTGCTTTGCAAACCAGTATCCAGTCTCTTGGAAGACTGTATTGGCCTAATTCATATTGCCTTTGAGATTTTCTTAAGGCTGGTAGACACCTAGTTTATTTCATGAGCTGAGTATTTTGATAAGTCACTTCTAAACCCACCAAAACTACATAGCAGGTAACTGATCCTTCTGTGTAAGAGTGCAGTTGGGATGCGAAGGCTGAGAAGAAATGAGTCCTGGGGTAATTCCTTCGGAAACCCATTAATGCTGTCATCAGCAGTGTCTGAGAGCATTTTGATCTGAAGAGGTGATAGTGCTTTCAAAAACTTTTCTGTAGTCATGAAACTAATCCTGGAACCTGAAAGTCATTTCCAGCTTGACCACGCCACCACACTTTCCACAAAGCCACATCTCGTCTGAGTTCCAGGGCCTGGTCAGGGTTCTGAAAGCAGTTGCAAATGTGCAGTCTCCGAGTGGGCACTTGTTTGTAAGTATTTATTTTCCGGAGCCCACTCAGGAGCAGAGAAAAGCTATAGGTTGTTATAGAGGACGGAACAATGAGTCAAAACAACGCCTCCCCACTTTTACACTAACGCAGGGGGGAAATCCCCAGAATACTAGTGTTCGATTATGAATGGAGATTGCTTTGGAGTGGCAGGTTTGGTGTCCATAGGCTAGCAAACAAAATTTGGAGGACCTGTCTTGGTCAAAGCACTTTAACACACTGATACTTTGTGGTGTTTCTTAATAGTTCCACAGGTCGTTGAATATAATTCGACTGTGTAATTCCCATCAAGTATTTCATAAATGATGTCTACAGCAAAAATATTGTTGAAAAGTATTTATTTACACTATAGTCAAGCCATTCATTATTTGAACTTCAGTTAGTGGTTTTTGTGTTAGGTCATTTATTTTTCCACAACTATTAAGAGCTAATAACCAAACAAATCCAAAATTTGACTACAAAGGTAACACTTTTAAGTCACAAAACAAGAGCATACAAAAATATACTTTCTAAAAAAAATTCCAAATATTAATAGGCAGAAATATACAGCCATACTTAACCTTGGGAGTGAATTTTATTTTCCATAGTAAGGCAACCCATTTACATGCAGACCCTGTAACACTGTCTACATCACACAAGGCACCAAGGACACTTCCAACACAATTGCATGCATTCTAGTTTTAGAGAATTATATTTACATCACTCTTTAATAAGTTAACCTCTGACTCATTTCAAGAGATCATAAATGCTTTACATTTTTTTCCCAAAGGTTCAGAACTTGGAGAACAGTGCACATCAAAAATACACAAAATCTGAGTGGATATACACTGAAAAAATAGTCTACATTTTTCAACTCAAAAAGGAGCAGATATTGCTATGTCCCTCCCATCACATTGCACTTCTGTTCTCTGACTTTATAATACATATTGCTTAAAGGATTGAGATGACTAGATAAGCTTTGATTCACTATTCTAGGGCCACCAGATGCAGAACAAAGGCCATGTTGTGCTCACTGTACAGCATCCCTCAAATCAGTCCCAAGCCATAAAGTGCACATCAGTTTGCTTTTCTTCTGTCTCCACTTGAAGAGATCAGCATCTCCCAACCTACTGTAGAAAAAGTCTCAGATCAGCTCTGACATCCAGGATCAAAAACTTGTCCTTGGTCAAAATAAAGAGAAAGGGGAACAAAACCCTTCTAGTCAAAGAACCCTTTAAAGCAGGGTTGAACCTCAGCCCTCAAGGCCAGGGATCCACACCCAAACCCCTTCTGGGCCTCCTCACTGCCTTGGGGTGAAATCAACTCACCTAAGAGACACTAAGATGAGCTAAGGTTTTGGAAGGGCTGGCTTCCAAGAGGAAAGAAGACACAGGCTGGGCTCCACCAAACCCCTTTGCCCAGCAAAGGAAGGGAGGAGTAGGGAAAGGTGGTAGTGTTTGCTGCACAGCTGGAATGGACAAAGAGCCTCCAGGGCCTGGAGGAGTTGATGTTGTCAACTTCAGTCTCATCTCAAGGAGTCCGGGTCCGAGAAGAACAAGGGGCCAGCGGCCCTCCGCCGATGGTGCTGCTGCTGCTGCACAGACTGCCCCCGGCCTGTGAGCCCCCAGCGCAGGAGGCGGCAGAGGGGCCTGGCACCGATGAGGAGGGAGCACTGCTTTTCCGTTCTTTCTGTCTCAGATGGATCTTGGTGTGGCGCTTCCTTTCATCACTCCGGGCAAACTTGCGGCCACAGTAATCACAGGCAAAGGGCTTCTCCCCCGTGTGGGTGCGGATGTGGGTGGTGAGGTGGTCACTTCGGCTGAAGTTACGCATGCAAATCCGACACTGGAAGGGCTTATGTCCGGTGTGGATTCTGATGTGCCTCGTCAGCTCGTCCGAACGGGAGAACCGCCTGTCACAGCCTTCTGCTGGGCATGGGTAAGGCCTCTCGTGCACTGGTGTCTTGCTCGGTCTGTTGGGGTACTTGCGAGGCCTCAGGATGGGCCGCAATGGCAGGTGGTGTGGGTTATAGGCGGCGGCGGCTGCTGCTGAACTGCTGCCAGGCAGCCGGGGTCCTTCATTGCCTCCAGTGGCTCCTGGTCCTGTGACTCCAGCACCGGGGCCCCCCAGGGTAAAGTTACGGATAGTAGAGAGTGGAGTGAGTGGAGGGGGGACCCGCAGGGAGTCCAAGGGACAAGGAAAGGGCTTGCGATCTGGGCCAGCAGTACCGTGTAGGTCTCTCTGGCACTGAGGTGGGAAAAATCCTGGATAGTCTGGAATCATGGGGAAGAGACCTGGGTCCGTGGCTGGCTTGGGGGATGGGTAGGAAGGAGGTGGTGGATAGGCCAAAGAAGAAGAGGTGGAGGTGGTAGCTGCAGACAGGAACGCCGAAGGGTCCTGGTAGAGGTCTCCCGCACAGCCAGAATAAGGAGGAGGAGGTGGTGGTGGAGAGTAAAGGTGGTCCAGGTCAGGCTGATTCTGGGACATGGTGCACACACCCAGAGGTCCTGTGGCCAGTGGGTTGGGGGAAGCGGAGGTGACGCTGGACGAGGCTGTGGTTGAAGCTGGGGAAGTGACCCCTTGCAGGATGCCTGCACTCACAATATTGATGATGCCTTCTGGATAGCAGCTGGCACCAGGGTACTGGGGGTCAATAGAGAACTTGCCCATGTAAGTGAAGGTCTGGTTTCTGGGTGCAGAAACAGGAGCAAAGCTGCTAGGATATGGGAGATCCAAGGACCTCTTCTCTCCAGTCATGTCAATGTTGATCATGCCATCTGTGGAGGTAAAAGGCAGAATGGAGGTGGAAAATGAGATTGTAGCCCGGAAACCCTCCTCACCCCTCTCTCTCATGGGGCCATTTCCAAGGCCTTGGACCCCAGCAAGCTGGAGGAAAATCCAACAGCTGGGGAAACTGAGGCCTAGAAACACTAAGAAAAGGCTATCCCAAATCCAGGACTCAAGAACCACCTCCAGGAATTCAAGATGAGCTCCTTCCAACACCCCCACCAGCCACCTGTAGCTTTAGTCCCCAATAAAAACACTCAGTAATGGCAAAAACAATATTAAAATTTCAACTTCTCTTTGGCTTGGGGGGGGGGTCCCATGGCTGAGGCACCAGGGCAGGCTCCACCCAAGAACCGACCTATCTCATCCCTCGTGAGAAGGTGCCAGCCCCAGAGGGGAACCCAGAAAGTGGGAAGCGTGATTTTGCAGCCGCCCCCCAGCCCCAGTGCCTTCCCTCCTCACTCTCCCTCTGCACTTTGACAGGCGGCCCCGGAAAGGAATGGGGGCTGTTGAAGAAGGAGACTATGGCTCTCTCTTCCCTCCTAACATCCTCACTCTTGTCCTACACCCGCGCGTTCCCGCCCGCCCAAGGCCAGTGGCTGGGCTTCCAGAAAGGCGCGGGGGATGCGGGAGACGACTTTCTGAGGCATCGATCGCCAAGGAAACCCGCGGCGCCGGTGCCCCCGCGGGCCTCCCTCAGTAGTCCGGGGGCTGCTGCCCGCTGTTGCCCGCCCTCCTCTACCGCCTCCTTCTTGCCTGCCCGGCCCGAGCCCCCGCCTTGGTAACCCCCTTCACTTCGCAGGCTGCACACAGGTGGGAGCGCGTCTCCAGGCCGCACGAGGAGCGCGCTCTAAGACTGTCCCCGAGCAGCCTTTGCTCGGGAGGGAGCTGCGGACACATTGCTCTGGAGCTTCCCTACAGCTCTGCTTTCCAGTCGCGCAGCTCTCCCTAGGAGCCCTGAACTTTACAATCACTTTGTCCCTACCCCAGGAGGGGAGAGGTCCAAAAGGAGCCGGCGGAGGGGCCTGCGCAAGCCCGAAGCCAGGAGGGCCGCCTCTTCCACCCTCTCATATGCGCCCACCCGCGGCTGGAGCGCCAGGGCGCACGCCTGCCGGTTCACTGGCTACCTGGCCTCGGCGCCCCGTCCCTGTTCTCTCCCGGCCCTCCTGCACTCACTTCCAGTCTTCAAAACCAGTGCAGTCAGCACTGTCCACCTCGAGCCCCAATCCCCTCCGAGTCCCGCACACCCACCGCTCCCCACCCACCACCTCCCAGTCGTACGAGTCCTGCAAAGAGGACACGCGGCTTACCTCCTGCCACTCCGTTCATCTGGTCAAAGGGGCCTCCCAGTTCGGCATTGGGGAAGATGGTCACCGACGTGGGGCCGAGGTCCTCCACCGGGTAGGTGTTGTCAGACAGCTGGTGCACAAAACCACTGAGAGTTACTGGGATTTTGTCTACGGCCTTGGCGGTCATCATTTGCTCCTCGCACAACCTGGAGACCCAACTCCCTCGCTACCTGGAGTGTCAGAGAAGCCGTTTTGGAGAGGGATAGGACTGAGCCTGGGTTGGTATCTCCTTTGGCCCTCCACACTTAGAAACAACCACCACCAAAAAGAAAAGAAAAAAATCCAACAGAAATAAAACTAGCAAACAAGTTGCTGTTTTGTTTTGTTTTTTAAGAAAGAAGAAAAATGGCTATTTGCCACTGCCTCTCTCCTGTCCGTGTTCCGGCTGTTGGAAAGCCAGGAGTTGCTGGTGTAGTGTTATTATAACAGTCAGTGTGTCCCCTCGCGAGCTATTAATCAATTGCTGCTCTCTCAGTTAGACGGAAAGTGTTGCTCTAAGTATTTATGGGCAGGTCTTCAATGCCCGTGACGTCGCTGCCCATATATGGACTGAGGAACAGGGCTGGGCCTGGCGGCTTTTGCCGTCACATGGCCAATTTGCATACGGGTTCAGCAGCTCAGACTCCACGGGGCTTGCGACTACCGGTTCGCAGCCCGCGGTAACCTGCGGAGGTTGTGGTCGCGCGGCCTGAACCGCAGCCTGGGTGCGGGGCGCAGGGCTCGGCGGGGAAGGGGCGCGCCGCGGACTACCCGGCTGCGGTCACTGAGAGAGAGCTGGTGGGGGGGACTGCGGCTCAGCCTCTTGGGGCGGGGAGGAATTCCGGTTCTCCCGGACTTTCCAAAAAAGGAGAAGATCCGGTGCCTGCGGCTCCGCCTCTCCGGCCCTTGTTTGGGAGCCATTCCGGAAAATTAAACTTCGGAAAGAAACCGAGCCCAGCCGAGACACTACAGTCAAACCCCTACTCACTTTCTTGGCAGCTCAAAACCACAAGCAAAAGGAGGCAAAGAGAAAGAGAGAGAGGGAGAGAGAGAGAGAGAGAGAAAAGCTACATGCATTCACGGAAGCTGACTGCTTTTTTCTGAATTACTTGGTGGAAAGAAGTGGCTGGTGATAAGAGTGAATGCGGTATTGCTTTTTTGGAAAGTCTGTTCTATTTATACAGGAGCGAAAACGGAACAGGTTTGGGTTGTTTGTTTGTTTAAGTATTTTAGGCTCCTTGGGTTTAGGGGTAGACCCTAAGGGGGAGCAGAATAACTACAAGAGCTTCAAAGGAAACCCTGAGCTGGAGGCACCCTGTTCCTCTGCCCGCGCGCTCACTGACCCCTTCAGCGCAGCGCGCAGCGGGCGCCCTTCCGGGCGCGACTGGGCGGTTGGTGGCGTGGGGGCGTCCAGATGGAAGCTTGGACACTGGCCCTGCGCGCGCGCATACACACACACACACACACACACACACACACTCGCTCCACTTCCGCTCCACACTCCCTCCCGCGCTGTCCTCTTCACACACCCACTCACACACCTTACGCTGCACACCTCTCTGTTGACCGAGCACGCCAGCGCGCCCGCCCGACCACTAGGGTCCCCTCACCCCCATAGCGCGCCGCGTCAGAGCGGAAGTCCAAGCTCGCCAGACTGGCACTACCTCTCCAGACCGCCACGATTTGTATCTCCTGATCAATGCGAGCCCAACTCCAGAGGCGCGCCCAGCCCTCACTAAAGCCCTGTTCCAGAACACACAGTCAAAGGAATAGTCTCGCTCGCCAAGAGCATCTCTGCGGCGAGCGCAGTACGGCTCCGAGTGATAGCCAACAGCGTCCCCAACGCTAGTTGCGAGCCGTTATCACCGCACACATGAGCCCCTTAAGCGAGGAAACTGACCCCCCTAGAAATCTTTCTATTTAGTTCTCAAAGCAGCTTTTAAAAACTTTTCAGAGCCTAGCTATGCCGCGCCCATTTCTGGCTCGCTAGACTCAAGGGTCCTACCCTCCCAGTGAGCCCAGCTTACACCAGGAGCGCTCCGGGAGGCTGGTCCCGGACCCCAAGCCCCGTGAGCCCCGAGCCAGCCCGGCCAGTGGCCATCTGCACAGGTTACGAAAGGCTCCCGCCCTCTCCCGCCCCAACGTGGTGGAGGCCAGCGGCGAAGTGTGAGGAGCTCTTCCCTTTCCTGATCTGGACCCTAAACAACCCCAGCCTGGAGGAGACCCAGGTGGCCAGGAGCCACGGCGCCACGCCGTGGAGAAAGTGCGGCGCTGCAGACGCTCTCCCGCCGCTCACCTGCTGCGGCGGCCGCCCCAACTCTCCAACAGCTCCCGCCTGGGCTCCGAGTTCCAGGATCAGCGACCAAGGGCAGCCAGGAGCCCCTCTGCTCCTGTACCCGAGTCCCGCTACTTCCCCTGCCCGCCGCCAGAGCTGGTCTCCAGGGACCCGCAATCTCCCTGACTTCAAACGCCCAAAGCAAATTTCTGAAAGTTTTTTAGTTCCACGTTGTGCACTCTTTCCAGTGGGGTTTGGGGGGTTAAAAGGGTAAAAGAAAGAAATCGCAGCAAGGTTAGCACCAACTTTCTAAGTGTCTCATCCCTAGCGAAAAACGTGCAAAGTCCCATCTCTAAGCAAAGGAAGAAAAACAAATCTACGCTCTTACCACGTGAGGCAGCCCGCTCCGCCAGCGCTCCGGCCGGTCCCGGGGCCCCCGTACTGACCACGGGCAAGACGACACCTCGGAGGGGAGCCCGACTCTCATCTCCAGCCTGAGTCCAAAGGAAGCGGCGCGGGGAGGGGGGCAAATTATGCAAATATAGACCACAGCTGTGGGGCTCGGGTTAGGGCCCCCGCCTGCCCCAGAGGTGAGGCACCCACCGGCGGCAGGCGCGGGCCGAGCCACTGCTTGCGCTTCGCTCCTCTGGGTGCACGTGGGCGGGCGCGTCGGCGGGCTGGGGATTGATGCGGCCGCCCCTCTGCCGACGCCGCAGCCAACCCAGCCGGCTGCCACAGCGCGCCGCCCCGAGGGGGAGCTCCTGGACGCCCGGAGCGCCCTGCGAAGGGAAGGACACCCTCCGGGGGTGACCTGAGCAAAAGGGATCGCGAGGTCTGTGACTGTCAACCTTCGTGGAGTTGGAGGCCGATGGGACTAATGGTGGGAAGAAAGCACCACTGAGGAGTCTTTCAAGCAGGTTAGAGTAGATGGGACTGACTGACCCTCTGGAATTCTGAGCTTCCCCAGGACTCGCGCCTCCCTTTGGAGCTGTGTGGAGTCACGCCCCTGGAGCGCTGAGGTGGGGTGGGGGAGGGGCGGCCAAGAGCTGCGGGGGTCCGTGCAGGCTGCAGAGAGAGGGGACCTGGGGCCTGTGCCAGGAAACCTTTCTGATCCTCCACCTGTTAGCAGATAGTTCCTGTAACCTTTGTTTTTTCTTCTTTTTAAGAGTGTCTCTTAAATATGGAACAACAATCAAGGAGCACTCATTTCCAGCTAGCCATCCTGCGTGTAGATAAGCTCAGAAAGCTAAGGTGACTTGCCTAAAATCACGCAGCTGATAAGTGGTCCAGTTCAAACTTGCCACCGGGTCTTCTGAATCCAGGTATGGCGCTCGTCGCTACATCATGCTCTCAGGAAAAAACAGTGCCAGAAAGAAACAGAGGACTGGAAGCGTGGTTCAGCCCAGTAGGGAAGAAATGGGTCATCTTCGTCAGTTTTATCTCCTCTCTGACATTTCTGAGAAGAGGGAAGCTGAGGTAGGGCTTCCTGAAGGCAAGAGAGAAGAAGCTGTTGGAGACAGACCCTGAAGTGTAAAGGGAGAAATGGAGCTGGGGCTCTCCAGGCCTGGTTAGTACACCAGGTTGGCATCGAGCCAGCGTGCTCATGGTTCTGTCATAAGAGAAACTGACCTCTTGGTATCCTTCCTGGAGGGAAGAAGTTGAGAGAAGAAAGAGGTAGGCATAACTGAAAACTCTGAAGGTGATTACTGAGCGAGTTGCTATGCTGGGAGAGGAGAAATGGAGGAGGGATATGAACCATCGTCCCTAATTTTAAACATTTGAACTTTTTTGAGTTGTTTTGTTTAGAAAAAAAATGACTTTTTAAAAATTATAGAGCCTTTAAAATGCCCAACTAAATGGAAACTCCAAAATGTAAGTGGGTTATTAAAAGTAGCAAATTGCTGACACATTCTAACTGCTTTGTCCCGATTCCTGATGCAAGAAATAAAATGAGAAGGAAACTGAGAAGCCCTTCAGTAGGTTTGCTCCTGAGGTAGGCAGTCAGAGGAGTAGGGGAGGCAGCCAGCTGGTCTTTGGGAGTTGCCTCTCAGGGTTGGCCTCAGCTCCTGGTCTTGTAGTTTTCAGTCACAAGATGGTGACAGGATCACAATCAGTCATGGGAAATGTCACAAATAATTTAATATTTCATTTTGCTTTACTAAGAAACATTTTCAAATATCATTATAGGATCTACCTATTGTAATCTAATTCTTCTTCACTTCCATGCTGACACTGTTATTGGAGTGGGTGTTAAAGGAGTGTCAGAATTTCCTTTCACTATGAAAACACACAACAGTGTGGATCCCTAACTAATGGCATAGGAGATGTACACGTCGGTGAAAACCAGGCTAACTGCCAACTCCAGGCAAACCTTCGTAAAGGCCTTCTGTGTGCTTTGAAAAAACTTTGAATGACTGCCCTACAATCAGCATCTCACCAGTCATCTGGTAACCACAGGGACTATAAACCTTGTCTAGGTTATTCCAATCAAAGTTGTGAAGCCTGAGAAAAGCATTGCTTTGCATTAGGCTAATGTACAACCAAAGTCATGTGTCATTGGTATAAAATAATCTGGACAGGAAGAGATAAAGCCTCATGATATTACTTTATAGAAGCAGCATCAAGGCTGGCCAAGCATAGGTGGTCAGAGACCCTTTTAAGAGCTACTGTATCCAGAAAGACCCTAAATCCTGGGGATACAGTGGTGCCTATACCAGGTCTAGTTCCAGCCATTATGGAGCTTGCATGGTAGATCACTGCAAATATACCATAACAATGACAATGTTTGGTCTGAATGGGAAAAAAACACAAAGGATTCAATTGAGTCTAAGAGGCTGAGGAAGATTTCTAAACAGAGGTCTGACAGGTGTGCAAGGATTGGTGGTCGATTCATTAAAAGAGTATTCCAGAGAGAAAGAACAAGTGTAAAGAAAGGTTCCAAGGTGGGAGAAAGCAAAGCATTCTCAAGATAAAGTCTGGTGCAGGTGAAAACCTCCAGTTCACCACAATGTCTCTTGCATTGGGCTGAGGGTCGCCAATGCTGGCAGTATTCTTGAGAGCTCCTCTAGAGAAATATTAATCTCTATAGCTCTCCCCTTGTTCTGTCTAATGACAGTGGCATTATAATTTTTACATTTGAGATTTTTTTCTTAACAGCTTCTGCTAATGAATAAGAACATGCCAGGAAGTTTTCATCAAGGAAAAAATACACAGAAATGCGTATTGACATCAGCATTGTGTCTCAGTGACAGTCTTAATGAAATACATTACATAGTTGTCTCTTTCTCAATAAGGAAATGACAATGTGAGCTTTGTCTCATTTAAAATGAATAGAGTGTGTAAGAACAACCTTACTAGTAGAAACACATCATGTCAAATCTATAGATCACTGTATACCATTGTTGGTTTAAAAAATGGTAAATCAATGTATCATTGATCGTGATTGTTTAAGGCAATGTACATAGCAACCTGGGGTCCAGATTAATAAGGGATATTTTATCAATCTGGTCATAAAAACTCAAATAAAATCTCCATTACAAACCATATCTGTTTATGCCTTAATATTTTTAATCTTTCAACTTAGACATTTAACTTACCTATAATTATGTGAAAAATTAAACTTGCTATGAGTTCTAGAGAACTCATGAATTTTTTAAATATATGTATGTAATACCAGCTTGTTAGCAGCAATTTTTCTTTTTTCAAATAATGTTAGATTTATAAAAGCTTTGTTTCTATAATGATAAAAAAGGACCAGGCAAATCAATACATCCAGTTGTCAGTGCAGTCACTTGATAGCATTTAAGGAAAGCACAAACATTTTAACATGTCAACTGAATATTGTACTCTTAAAAAGAAGGGTCACCATTTCTTACAGATAAGATTATGGGCTCTGGGAACCCTTCAAATCCTATGATCCATTATTTAAACTCAAGCTTTACCACTCCCTTGCTGTGTGTCCTTCAACAAATTTGACAAGTTGTCTATGCCTCAGTTTCCTCATCTGTAAAATGATAACCCTTCTTAGGCATATGCCATAAGACCCAAAACATCAAATCCGCTCCTGCCTCTGAAAACACTGAAAGGCTGCAGATGTCAGGAAGAGAGTTTGTGTTTTCACTATTTTGAGTCAGAAAGATGGGGTAGGGGAGGAGGATGGTGTGGAGGGAAAATGGAAGAACCTGGAGTTGGGGACAAGAATAGATAGAAGAAATAACACCAGATTAGGAATTGGATCCCATGATTGACCTCTATAATGATATTCTTAATAATAATAGTGGCCAATATTTATCAGGCATTCAAAAGTTCTAAGCACTCTGCCAATTATGGTGCCTTAGCTCTTTTAATGTACTGGCTAACCTATTGAAATGGGTATCATTCTTTCAGCTTTAAAAACAGGAAACTGAGTCACCAAAGACCAAGTCACTGAGTTAATTAAGTAGAAGTGCCAAGATGTGGACCTGAGCACTGTGACTCCATTGCCTGTACTCCTACCTTACCTAGCCTGTGTAACTAGACAGTCCACTCAACTTCTCTGTGCCTGTTTCTTCACCTTGAAGATGGTGCTGAGCATGCCTGCCTTAACTGCTCTTGGCCAGAGCATTGTGAGGATCAAAGGAAGGAGAGGACGCATAATGCAAATCTAATTGTCTCCTGGAGTGACTGTATGGTTACAGGGGACAATGTAGTTTGGGATAGGGAAAGAGGCCAACTTTATGATTCTAGTACAAGGACAAGACATCAACAATGGAATTGAGGCTGTTCACTCACTGACCAATCCCAAGACCTTTTCAAAGAGTTCTTTTTTTATGGTTCTTACATTGGAGGGCGGTCCAGATCTATGTACTGAGAAGGGGGAGTTTTCCCCAGAGGCTTAGGGCATTTGAAACTAGTCCTCAGCAGCGCAGCTTCTCCTGAGGCTAATAACAGGCTGGACACATGGTCACACTCTTTCCTGAATCCTAATAATTAACTAGAATGTGTGTTTCTGCTCAAAGGCTGCTGCACCTGAGAAACTGTTGTGGTTCTAATGTGCTCACCACTGAGTCACAGAACAGTTTCAATCAACAGCCTTGTAAACACACAATCAGAGTCTTCCCAGAGACCTGGCAACTTCCAACCTTGTAGAATTAGAGACATTTCCTTTTAAAAATATGACTATTCAGCCCATAGAAACTTCAAAAAAGAAGAAAACCAGAACAATTTAGATACTTTCTTCAGTCTAGCTTTCATGAAAACAGAGACAATGAAAATATGCTCCAAATGACTATTTTATTTTACTCCTCTCTCTGTACTCAGAAGTCCTGAAGATAAAAGATGTCCTAACAGAGGACCTAATCCTTTCTCCCTTGTCCTGTTTCAAGCATGTCATCACAGAGTGCTCTCAAATAATGGTACGTTGAGTGAACATTACCAAACAATTGGAAAATGACATTAGTTGAACTTGAGAGAGCTTGACTCCCATACCCATGCAAATCCTGATAAAGAGGACCGGGACATCTTGTCCAGCTTCCCTGACATCTGGAAACCACTGCTGTACCACACTCAGCCAGAGAATTGCTGGGGCAGGGGCTATAGGGAAGCAGGGAGGTGAACCAGAGAGGGAGTGAATATAAAGGGGTGGGCTTGTCTTACCTCCAAATGCCTGGACAAGCTCATAGTGTTTCTTACTCTATTCAGTGAATACTTACTAAGCACCTTTTATATGTGTTAACATGCTAAGTGCTTGAAAGTATCAGTGAACAAAACTCCCTCTCTTCATGGAAATTCTTGTGCATTTATATTAGGAGCCAAAAAAGGGAGCACTCAGGTTGAAGTGCCTTCTCCTGTCTTCAGCCAGAGTCACATTTAAACCACCCACACTCAGGGACGCATGTCTCCTAAGGCCATCAGAGAAAGAATAGCAGACTTGCTTTAGTAACTCATTCTGATCTTTAATACTCTCACAAGACATTCTTCAGAGATAGAATAACACCCCCTTTTCATTATCCATTTTATTTTGTTTTCTCCTCAGGAGACCTGAAAGAAGCTAGTCACAATGTTGTGAGTAAGAACTAGTCACAGGATAGAAATACAGCTCTCAGTCTCTTTCTGTTTTAGCATGGGTAAAATCTTAGTTCTAAGAGTCTGTCCCTAAGACTTTTGCTCTTTAATCTTTTCACTGTTTACATCACTTCTTTCATGAACTTTCTAATGCCCCACATTTCTCAGTGGTTATAAAAGTTCAATAAGACCTCTTAGATGCCACACTATCCTTTCTGAGTCCTTTTCATGCACATTATTTTATTTGAGGCTCACTATATAATCTCATGCTTTTGGCAAGGTCACATTCACCTTTTCCATCATCTCCCAAAAACCCAAATGATCCCAGAGAAGCTAGGTGACTTACCTAAGGTCACCAAGCTAGAGAGGAGGCAGAGGAAGCGTTCTCCAGCAGGTCTGTAGTGATGAACTTGGGATGTCCTGTCTGTCTAATGGGAGCCTCAGCTGCTGGTGGGGAAGGCCCAGGCATGTGAATGTTTGTGCAATACCTGACACACTTCACTGGCTTGTGGCCAGTTATCATTTAGGTCATATGTTTTCTTCTCCAGGTGTGTGCTGACCCTGTTTTGTACATTTGTGCCATGTTTCCCTCAATGATAAGAGCAGGTAACATAGAGTAAAGCGACAATGCCATCAGTCAACCAGATTCTGGTCTTTTAGGCTTTTAAAGGCAATTTTGGGTCACACTAGATGCAAGTACATCCACTGTAGTCCTCATTTGTCCCATTTCTGTGAGGTTGGCAGTGACTCACTGATTGGCACCTCTGGGTTATCAGTCTGTGGTGCAATCAGAAGAGATTCTCATCTGTGTGGGATGGCTTAAGTGTGGCTGGATCTTAACTGGGGTGACCAGCCTGACCAGGAAGAAGAGACAAACTCATCAGCTTCAACAACAGAAGGGCTTGATGGTTTTGTTTTTTTCATATTTAGTTAACCTATGCTGCAGTGTGTTCAGAGATGATTACGATATTTTTTAGTGAAATTGTTCATGCTTGTGAATAAAATTTGGCCTCCTTGCAACTTGCTTGTCTGATGAGTGACCCACCACCACACTCATTCTTGCCTGGAGAGTTATGAGAGAGGCTGTGCTACTATGGAAGGGTTTGGTTTGTAGACATATGGACTCACTGGTACATGTGCTGGGCCATCTTCTGACCTGACTCTATCAAAATCCTTGTGTTGATAATCAAATGTCTTTTGAAGAAGCTAATTTTAATGATGAACTTGCTGCTTATTGGACTGGAAAAAAAATTCATACTTCTTACCATGACCTAGAAGTCTTTCATGAACTGGTCATATCCTAAATCTTTAAATCATATCTCTCTCCTCTCTTTTCATTGCTCAGCATGCTGTACTATCCCCTACATACTCCAGGCCACTTCCCACTCCAGAAACTCTATTCTTCCTATTCTCTTCACCTAGAATGACCCTTGCATCCACTCTGTGCATAGTTCCCTTCTCAGTTTCCCAACTCCTTCCTATTACCTTGTCCATTGCTGTGCTTTATTTTCATACATAAGATATATGCTTGGCGAGTATAAGCTCCATGAATGTAAAGACCAGATCTATCTTGATCGTCCCCTACAACAAGAACAGTGCTGGCACAGAGGGATGTGCAGCCAACATTTGTTGAATGAACATAATGAATGAATAGAGATCAGCCAGGTTTGGAGTCCACTGCTTATTATGGTCTCTTTGGCTCCTTGAATCTCAGTGGCCTCATCTGTAAAATAGGAATATTTGCATATGAGGCATCTACAGCTCCACACATGCTGGTAGTTTATTACTATCTGGTCCTGAGGATGTGTGGGGAGAACCCCCTCAACCATCATCCTAAATTGAACTATGATAGACTAATCACAAGTATCTGATACTATCAAACACATCAGACCCACAGAAGAGGCCTCTCTCTTGCAAAGGATCCAAGTTTGGATGATCCTGATAGGAATTATTTTCCATGAGATCCTTCTGATTCAATTCAGTTCATTGTCTGGCTCATGCTCAGGCATTTCCAAATGGATGGGGCAAATCAATTTTCGGATATATGCGTGATTTATCCTTAGAAGAAAGACTTAACTGCATCTGTAACCACTAGGACCTCTTTTTACTTTTATAAGTAGAGGTGATTTATCCTTTTTCAATCTTCAGATAAGTCTTCAGGATTCAATTAATTCTTTCAAACACATATTTTTGCTTACAGTGACATAGAAAATGATAGAAAGGAGATGATTAATAATAGGCAACTAAATTATTTTTTCCACCTAATTAGAGTACAGAAACTTAAAGTAACTTGTACCATTTGATCTAAGACAGTTAGGGCTACATGTTGTTTTTGAATGTATATCACTAAATTTCAGTAAGTAAATACCATTATTACCAACATTTGACTTTGAATATGCTAATGGAACTCCTATAGGTTTATTTTAAATTCAATATAGAAAAAACTCCACAATGTATTTAAGTTTTAGAAAATCAAGAATAAGTTGATCAAGAATACATTGGCTTAATCAGGGCCTGGTCATTTAAAACACATATATGTATAAATCTATCAGTGATATAAAGAGAAAATAGACTTGCAAAGAAAGAAGTCAGCTTTTATTTTCACAGTCCAAATGTATCTGTAATGTCTGGTATAAATCACCATTGATGATTATACAAATCTCATTTGTTAACATTGGTAAGCCAGTGCTGGCAAAACAATCCTGTATTTTTGAGATCTATATTGTACTAGGCCCTACACCAGAGTTTATAGGGAATGAGAGATAATTTAGGGCTCCTATCTCTTGGAAACAGTATTCTAGGAAAGAGCTAAGGTACATTCACGTTAGTACAATGTATGGAAGACATGATAGGTATGATCAGACCCTAAGGAGAGCCAGAGCGGTCATAGGAGTGGTGGAGAGCAAATAAGGCAAAACACACAATGGTCCCCCAATTTTCATGTCCTTCATTGCTCAATACATCTTTCTATACTATTCCTAGTACAAGGAGAAGATTCTGTGAGATAATCAATAAACATCAATCAGTCCATCAACTTATTGATAATAAAAGACAACAGAAACTTATTTCAAATAAAAGCTATAGCAGCCACTTGGTAGAAAATTAATGGATCCTGAGGACTTAAAGATTGGCAAAGTGGTAATGTAGTTGCAGATCCATAAACATAAGTTCTGTAGGTATTTATCATTTTACTTTTCTAGGAAAAGATTATTGAGCCAGTTAAGGTAGGAGAAAACATACATTTGTACAGACTACTCAGAAATGAAGAAGACTGTGGTCAAGAGCAGCTAAACTTTCTTTTCCCCAACAGAGTGCCCTGAGAATCACTTCATAATCTATCTCATCCAAAAGTGATTATGTGGTTCTCTGGGGGAAGAGAGTAGACTCTGAATTGTGCTGGCTGGCTTTGTTTTACCTAATAAATGGATAAGAAATTAAAGTTTAATTCTGAAAAGTTCACAGTGTTGGAAGAAGAGACCCTCCATGATTGGCAGGCCCCAATCTTTGCAACCTGAAATCCTGGTCAGTGGTCCCTGTATAGCTGTCCCCTTTACCTCCTGCAGTCAAATGGCTGGCTTCTGTCCACACACTGTGCCCCACCAGGGATCCTTATCCTCTGCAAAATGAACCCTGGGAAACAAACAACCTGCTCACTTTAATTTGTACCTTAGCTTAGACTTCCACAACCTGGAATAACCTGGAATAACCTGAGATCATCCTTGAGCTGCAGCTGCTACGTTTGGAGAGCCTGTAGAAACCCCTTATATGGCAAGATAGCAAAGTGCTTTAGACTAAGGGACCAGAGAAACCAGGACTTGGGAAGACATGGAAGGTAGCATCCCACCCAGAAATGCCTTTTGTACATACATTGAGTCAGTAAAGGCCAGGGAAGACAAAACAAAAGTGTAACAATGCTGCACTGTTGGGAAAGGAAGAAAACCTGTCTTTGCCCCTGGCCTTCAAAGTCTCCATTTGGAGTAAATTTTCAAAATGGAAAATTGATTATTTAAACTTCGACAAATTTCAAAAAACTAGAATGGATTTTGTTGGTTCTGTCTCAGTGATTTTAATTAACTTTCAGAAATCTGCAGCAATAACTTACCTATGATGCTATTATAGATAAAACCATGATGAGCATAGATACAATTAAAAGTTAATTGGTATAATTATCCAGTTCATATTTTAAGATTTGTTATCTGCATTTCTCTGGTTTTACCTTATTGTGCTTTGGAGTTCAATATGAAGCTTTCTTTTTTAGAAAGAACTTTCTCTTCATCTCCCACAGAGTTATTTTTCACTTTGGGTTTGCTAGTTATTAGTCATAGATGATAATAATAATTTTTTCTTAAAGTGCAGATTGCAGCTGAGAATTTCCAAACTGTAGTGAGTCATTTCTGAAGTAGTCATTTATCCCCCAAACCAGTTGTGCCAGGAAGGGGTCTAGGATTCCCCATCCTTGATGCCAAGTATCAGTGTCTTGACCCCCTTGCCAGGTGGGTTGGCTGTCCTCAGCCAGTCAGCATGAACTGCTGTGATCCCTACAAATAGGCCTCTGAGAAGGTCTCCAATTTGTATGCCCCTCCAACAGGTGGCTTCCCACTGCCTCAGAATCATGGGACACATAATGTCCCAAACCTACGTCCCAGTGCCCAACAGTGATGGATATTTGTTAGCCTGTTAGATACATAAGACCATTCATACAGGTTACTTTGCAGGAAGAGTCCAGCGTAAAGACCTGACTATGAGAAGATCCAGCTTCCTTCCCATCCTGCCAATGTTCTGCCACAAACATTCCAATCACAGAATCTCAGTGTGGTTCAGTGTTTGGTCTCTCAAACTTCGCTTTCACTTTCTCTTGCCTTACTCGTTGCTATGTACTTAATTATTTATTTTAATAGGTAAAAATATTTTTAAAAGAAAACGTTGTGTTACTATTACAAAGTGAAAACTCGTGTCCTTTGGCATAACTAAAAAGCAACCCTAAAAACAGACAATACATTGGAGCTTCCAGGCAACATAGTGAAGAGCCTGCTGAAGTTCAGCTCCTGGAGGCAAAGAGGATTAAAATTGGGAGAAACCAGATCACTGCCTAAGACTATAAGCTGAGGCAGACACTTCACCATCAAAATGACTAACTGAGGATATGGCTTGAAGAAATGGAAGACACCCAGTCTCAAGACTAGGACCTCAATAGAACTCCTGACTAGCTAGTTGATCTGACTTGTGGGTGAGATAACAATAGTAAGAGTAGGGATAAAATAGCTGATTCCAAATATTAAAATGAACTATATTCTAGTGAAAATGATAAACTAGTATTAAAAAATTGACCAGAACACAGCAAAGACAAAAATGATGAAGATGAGTCAAAAAAGAAGGGAGAAAAGCAAAAAGGAAGCTCACTTAAGAACTATGATGGATAAATTGAGATTTTTTTAGCTAACTTTGTGTGAGTTCCAGAAGAAAAGAATCAAGAGAATTATGGAGAATTACTATAGAAAGAGATAATTTTTGCAAATTTTATCAAGACAACTTGATTCAAAAAGCATATTGAAGGACATTTCTGGAACTCAAATTTTTGTTCCTAATATGATTCTCCAACAAAAAGAACCAGGTCTTCTTTAGAAATGACTAATACTACAAATAGACCAGGAAGCATATAAGAGGAGCCTGAAATATCTTACTATGCCAGGAAATAAGAAAATATACCCAAAAATACAGTGATGATGATATGTCAAAAGAATACAGAAGTCAACTAGGAGTGGACTCAGGGGCCAAAGCTAAAATATTTGAATAAGAAAATAAAATAGTATTGGACTAGGAACTAAAGTATTAAAAAGTTGATGAGCTTATGTTGGTATTAATAAATGGCTGACCAAATAGAGGGGGATAGACATCTGTCTCTTGCAGAATTCCAAATAATTTCTCTACCTATGCTGCCTTTGTGGAGGTGGAGCATAACTCCTCACAACCTAAGTGTGGGCTTAATGTAGGGACTTTCTTCCAGAAGGAATTTTATGGAAAGGGAGGTAAAAAATAAGGGTAATTTTAGAGCAGAGAAGCTTGAAAAGGATCACCTCAAGTCAGGTGATCATGGATAAGATCAACAGAGGTGTCACATTGGTGGTGTGCGCCTTAGAGATTATGTAATAAAATGATATTTTAACATATGATCTTCCTCCAAAAAAACACATTTCCTTGTTCAGTACTGCAGAAAATATCAGACAAATCCCCACTGAGATACATTTCAGAACAAAACCTAACCAGTAACCTCTGCAACTGTCAAGTTCATCAAAACTGAGAGCCTAGGAAACTGTCACAACCAAGAGGAACCCAAGAGAACTGATTAATAACTGTAACGTGGTATCCCAGATGTGATCCTGGGAAAGAAAAAAAGCAGAAAACTGAGAAAATCCAGGTAAAGTATGGGCCTCAATTAATAATAATATATCAACATTGGTTCATTACTGGAGACACATGTACTTTATTAATGTAAAATGTTAATAGTACGTAAACCTGGACGTACGTATACAGTATTCTCTCTGTACTATCTTCTCAATAATTCTTCAAATCTAAAACTGTTGTAAAACTGAATGTTTAATTTTTTAAAAGTGCACACTACAATGGACATGGAAATACACATTTATAATCCCGACTTTTGAGAGAATGAGGCAGGAAGATCATGAATTCAAGACCAGTGTGGACTACATAGAAAAGCCTTGTCTCAAAAAATGAAAAAACAATACAAAAAAAATGATCAAATATGATCAAAGATAGTAAAACCATCATACACAGTACAGCAAAACAGCTACAACAATGAGTTACACTTGAACTTACTTCAATCCACAGTAAAAGAAACCGAACAACTGTTGGTAAAAATACTTTTAAAAGTGCTGATGGAAAATTCAGTAATTGTCCACTTAGAACTGTATGCAGAGATAAATTATTATTGGCGGTATAAAGCAAAAATAAGCCATTTCCACATTTTATATACTATATGCGTGGCTTAATTAAAAGAACAACTGAAAGATACATTTCAAGAAAGATAATTGCAGAAGGATAAATCAGACGACTGACACTTTCAAATATCTAAGCTGAATTTACTATAAATCTGAATTTTGTTAACAATGCTTCCTGCGCAAAGATAGACAAATAGAGTAATGGAAGAAATAAAGATCCTAGACAAGAAGTCTGTGCTCACCTGATTTATGACAAAAGTACCCCTGAAATATTAAAGGGAAGTGATAGTTTTCAGTCAATTGTGCTAGATCAATTGGCCAGCCATATGTCAGTCAAAAAGGAACTTTTAATCTTATCTTGCACCATATAGAAAAATTAATTCAAAATGGATCATAGAACAAAAGTAAAAGGCAAAACAACCAAATATGTTTTTTGATTTTGAGCTGAGCACAAAATTCAAACACTAAACAGAGGAAAATACTGATTACTTAAAACTTCCCTGAAATACAAAGTTTGTATTTATTAAAAGACACATGAAGAGAATAAAAAGTCAGGCCACAGAGTAGAAGAAGATACTTGTCATCCAACAAAGACTTGCAACCAAAATATATACATAATTTTTTTAAAAATCACCTACAAATCAATGTTTAAAAAGCAGGTAACCTAATTTTAAAATGGGCAAATAGTGACCAGGTACTTCGAAGATTATTTATAAAAATATTTCAATAGCAATAGTCATCAGAGAAATGCTAATTAAAGCCACAATAATATCAGAATAGCTACCATTTTTTAAATTTATTTTTTGTTTTTTTTATCAGTAGCAGGGATCAAACTCACGACCACCCGCTTGCAAGGCAGGCACATATGCTGCAGAGCTAAATCACCAGCCCCCCATTTTTTTAAAAAAATTTTTTAATAACTACCATTTTTAAAACTGATGATAACAAATAGTGATAAAAATTTGAAGTGATTGGAACATTTATTTACTCTAGGCTTGAGGTTAAATTGGTACAACTGCTTTGGAAAACCCATTTGGTAATATCTTGTAAAGTCGTAGATTTACCTATCTTAAGACCAGACAGTTAAACTCTTGAGTATTAAGCCAACATGCATACATATACGATCTATGATACAGTGAATCTAGCATTTTTCATCAGAGCAAAAACCATGGAAATAATCCAAATCTCATCAAAAGAAGAATAAATTATAATCTATGCAAATAATGGACACAGCAATTAAAAACACTTGCAACAATATAGATAAATCTCACAGATACATGAGTGCAAGTATGATTTCACTTACAGAAATTTCAAAAGCAGCCTAAACTCTAGCACTTAGTAAATTTCTCTCTGTGCCTCTGTTTCTTAATTTGCAAAATGTAGACCATGATAGTGTCTAATGGTTAGAGTTACGTGTAGTAAAGAGTAAATGGGATAACTTATGCAAATAAAGTGATGGTATAGTGCCTGAGCCATAGGATTGTGTAGATGGTTTGTTATTAATACTGTTGCTGTTATTATTGCTACCATGTTTAATCCTAAGGGAAAGTAAAGAACTAACATTTGTTGGATCCCCACTTGTCACCCTCTTCTTAATGCTCAATTCTCAAACGTCTTCTTTAGGAGGGTATTATCATTATCACTGATACTAAACTGTAACTTAAAGTTCATCAGGTAAAGGAGGAAAGAAAGTGCAATCCAGAACATTAGAACGTCACACACAAGATTGAGAGTGGAAAATATTCCAGTGTGACAAAGAAATTAAAAGTTGTTTGGTGTGTCTAGTAGACCAAGAGTGAAGGTGCAGAGCTTGGAGATGCAAGTACAAGGTCAGGTGAGGAAATACTGACCAAGCCTTTCACGCCACCCTAAATGATCTGAATATTAACCTATAGAAAAATAGCCTTCAATCTCTTTTTAATAAAATGCTTCTAACACTTAAATATATGCAAGTTCACGTCACCAAAATAATTTATTTATAAAGACATCCAAGGCATAAAATAGATGTAGGGTGACATTCTTGTTAATGACTTCCAGGTGGATCCATCTTTGTAAATAAGATATAAAATTATAATCAACAATGGGGGATTATATTTAGAAATTAAAATACATACATTTTAATAATATCTATTTTAATAATATATATTTTAATTATATATATATAAATAGTATTAGACTAGGAGCTAAAGTATTAAAAAGTTGACGATGGCTGGGTATTTAGCTCAGTGGCATAAGCACCTGCCTGGCAAGTGCGAGGTTGTGAGTTTGATCCCTGGTACCAAAAAAAAAAAAAAAAGGAAAGAAAAGAAAAAAAGTTGAAGAGCTTATGTTGATATTAATAAATGACTGACCAAACAGAGGGGGACAGACATCTGTCCCTTGCAGAATTCCAAATAATTTCTCTACCTACGCTACCCTTGTGGAGGTGGAGCGTAACTCCTCACAACCTAAGTGTGGGCTTAATGTAGGGACTTTCAAATTGTAAACAACCAAGGATATAAAAGTGTTTTTAAGATGCTGAATTATTTTAAGTACATTTAACTATTAAGTGATCACCATTAATATCAATTCTTATAATTAATGATGGATGCCCAGATTTTTCAAACACCAAACTGTCTATATGGCTTAAGTGTTCCTATCAAAACTATAAACTATAATAAATATTTATCCTAAAGATTTCTGTTTTCCACCATAAATTTAGTAAGTCTTCATTTGACTAATGTACTTACAGAGTAAAAGATTGGTAATAGTAATATAACAGAAAAAATTTACTCAGCACTTATATTGTGCCAGGCATCATTATAAGCAGCCTACATGAACTACTTCCACATGAAGTATTATTATTATTATTATTATTATTATTATTATCCCTACCTTACCAATCGAAGTCCAAGGTGCATAAATGACAAATGTCAAAGGTCACACATCTTGTAAAAGGGTATTCAGTACATGAACCCAGGTAGGCTAGTACTAAAATTTGAGTTGTTGGATGCTCACCCAAGAATGACAAAGTAGAATCTTAAAACAAACATTTATAATCTATGATAAACTTCCACTATAAAATATTGAATATTTACTAAAAACATATGTTTCAGAAAAACTTAGTAATATGGGAAATGTTCATGAAAATATCAAATAAAAAGCAATGGCAGTTATTATTATGCTTCATAGTTTGATCCTAAATAATTTATAATGGGTTATCTCAGTCAATTGTCACAGTAACTTTGAGACAAGTACTGTTTTCATTCCTATTTTTCCTATTTTATTGATGAGAAAGAGTTTTGAAAGTAATTTGCTGAACACTTCAGAGCCTTCAATTCAAATTCAAATAGTCTAAGCCCAGAGTCTATGTTCTTAAATAATACTGTATACAACTTCTCCTTTATTTGCCTATAAAATTAAATGTAAATTATGAATATTCATTATTTCCTTTATTAAAAGTATTTATTGATCATTTAGTATGATCCAGGCATTTTATAATAATGAGGGTACAATTGTGAGCAGACATAAAATTCCCACATTATATTCCAGTGGACATGAAAGTATCAAACCACTTATTACAATGTTACAATAAAATTTAATAAGCACTAAGACAAGGGGAAGTGCTTGGGAACCAGTAGTCTAATTAATTCCTAGTATGAAGCATTTATTTTAAATCCTAATATATATTTATATATTTTATATGTATTATATTGAACAGGACACAGTGTAGGAGCATTCATCAGATATGTTCTTATGAGAAGAAATCTCTTGTTGTTTTTGATACAGTAATTGTCATAACTTGCTACCTATGCCACACATGAAACCAGAACGTAACAAAAAGTATCTATCTTACACAATGGTTGTTGTGTCCCTGGTATTCTGACTCAAGTAGGGATGCTCCAGGCCAAAAAAAAAAAAAAAAAGACTAAAGAAATCTACCAAATTGCCACTTCCGGATAAGAGGATTGGTTATCTCCAAATAGAAGGTGTTGGGTGATGTGATCTTCTGAGTGGAGTTGGGTGATCTTCTGGATAGAAGGAGTCAGGCGGTATATTTTTGTATATTCCATGTTTGCTACAGAAAATAATGTTTTGTATGTATCATTTTTAAAATCCTAGACCACTTGTTCAATGACAGTAAAGAGTAGAAAAAAATTAAATAACCATTGAGGGGGATTTAGGATCTTTCAGAGTACAGCAACCAAAATATTATATCCACTTATTTATTTATTTGTTAATTTACCATCTTATGCCCTTGAAACATGTAGCTTTACGTACATTGGCTGGATGCATTTAGGGAGGTTGGCAGGAAAAGCACTTTTAACTTTGAACAAAACCTTCTGGAATACAAAGACATTACTACAATAACTTCTGAAATAGCCTCAGCACCCCACAGGCCTCCTCCTAGAGGTATCGACTCTAGGCTACCAATGGAAGCACACAAAAGGCTACTAGAGACTGGGACAAATTTACTCTTGCAGATTTTTTGATGACTATTTCTCCACACAAGCCCTACATTTCCAACAATCTAGACTAGTGGTAGCAAACCTTTGGCACAAGTTCCACAGTGGGCTGTTGGTATCATTGGAAGCTCTACAAGGTTTACCATCATTATTCTAGACTAAATATCCTACCCAGAGAAGATACAGGCTTTCCCACCTTCACAAGCAAAGGAACCCCTTATTCTGTCCCTCATGAAACTCCTGCTGTTGGAGTCTATATCCTGACTTCTCATTTCTTTAGGCAGTGTCACTCTCTCCCTCCCATGTTCCACTAGCTTGCAGGATGTTGTACCTTCATCATTTGTGTGCTGCATTATCTCTTATGTTGGGTATCAGAGTTGGGATCTACAAATGTCCCCTAAAAGGCTCATTGCATTGAAGATGTGTTGCCAGGTGATGAGGGCTGGGGAAGTGATGAATTGTGAGTTAAAGCTCATGAGTGCTCTAACTGCAAGTGAGTTAATCCACTGATGAATTCGTTATTTGTATAGACTTATTGGAATTGGGGTCTAATAAGGTGAAGTAAGTCAAAAGGAGCATGGCTTTGAGGTATATTTTGTGCAGAGCTTTGGCTTAAGTTCCGCCTTACCCTCTCTGTTTCCTGGCTTCAGCTTCTGCTTCACACTTCTGCCAGCAGCTCTCTTCAGACCTGCCCTTCCACCAGGATGCTTCTACTTCTCCTCAGGCCTAGAAGCAGAGGAGCTGGATGGCCACGGACTCAAGACCTCTGAAACTACAAGCCAAAATAAATCTTTCCTCTTTTAAGTTGTTTTTCTCAGATATCTGGGCATAGTGATGAAAAATTAACTAACACATTGGTTTCTCTTTTCTGTTTAAGAAAAGGCAACTGTTCCTTCTACATCTTTGAATTCTTTGTCTTTCTTAATATTCACTTGGGGTTTATTTCTTCTGTCTTCTATAAAACACTTAAAATCATACAAGTAATAAATGAATGCATGCTTATAAAAATCAAAATACCACCAAAATATGTAGAGGAAAAAAAGCAATTCCCTGTTCTTATTCTCTTCCATGAGATGTTCTTTAAAAGCTAAGATGTCTATCTTTTAAACTCTTACTTAGATTATATATGTGTGTATACATATATACAAAAATATACTTTTTAGTTTAATTTTGTTTGTCAGAACACAAAAAAGATTTCAAAATGCCTAACTTGCTGTGAATTGTTTTTTCCTTTATAATATATCTTGAAGATCATTCTGTATCATTACAAATAGACTTAACTCGTTAGTTTTCATGGTTCATGACATTTTACATGAGGAAGTACTGTGTTATACTTAACTATTCTCCTTAAAATTTAGTTTGCCTTTTATTTCATAATTAAAATTAATACTGAAATTAATGCTTTTGTACATATATCTATATATGCATGATAAGGGTGACCTGATTATGTGACCTGTGAAATAAAGGTAAAATTCTGGACACATGTTAGGAACTTAAAAAAACTTAATGCTGACAAATCTCCCATTAAAAGGCCAGTACTAACAATAAGTGGGTGTTGAATGAATACGTTCAAATTTTAATTCGCTAAAAGGCTTACCTGTTTGGTCTACTGCCCGGCATAGAACCATAGACAAATAGTCAATATACTTTTAGCAACACCAATAACTAGTTTAACAAATTCCCATCAGTTGAATACAGGATAGACTGCAGTTTCTGTGGAAGCAATCTAAGATTCTTAGCTGACCATAAACTTAGCACAAAGCAAGATAAAGCAGCATCTTAAAAGCAAACACAATTTTTTATTTGCCTAAACAGTAGGGTATTTTCCAGATCACAAGATCAAATAATCAGTTCAGTCCAACAAGCATATATCTCACAAATTCATACAAGTCAGACCACATCTTTCAACTGAGGACACATGTCCTAAGGTTGTCACTATCCATGTGAAGTCCACACGAGGCAGAACAGAAAAAAAAATGGGATACATTTTCCCCTTCTCTCTAGGGGAAAAGAAAAAGCAAAGCTCAGGTAGCTCCTGATAGCCACCTTTAAGCAACTTGGAAGGCTGAGGCGGGGAAGAAGTAGACATGCTCTTTGAACCAGCACTAATGGGTGCACTTGTCAAAGAGAGAGCCTTCAACTCTGGGCCACTGACCCCTTCCTAACCACTTAGATCATTCAGTGCTGGAATGAGCTGTCTCATGAGGTAATGAGGCTCCCATTCTTGAAGACGTAGCAGAAGTGAGATGTGGATTTTTTAGGATCTTACAAAGGGTATCAGGAAGAGTAGGTTTCTCCAGGTGTCCCCTAAGCATAGGTTGAAACCAGCTTCCTAGGGGCAAAGGAATGCCTTCACCTGTGAATAATTCCTCCAGCATGTCACTTTGTGAGTAGTTCTTTCCTCCTAGTATCCTGGCTCCTGGTAGGAAAGAAAGTCAGGATTATAGAATCCAAAAAATAAAAGGAAGCTCTGATAAACTGAAAGGAAAGTTACAAATAAGAAAATAAAATAATACCCAAACTAGACATTGTCTTTTCCTGGTTGTATACATGACCCCTCTTCTCTCTTCCTCCTCTCAGCCTTCATGGCTATCCACATCTTTCCCTTCCACCACTTCCCAGGACTTTTCTGTCCAAAAGGAAAATGTGTGATATTTCACCCCAAGCTGGGGGTGATAAATAGAGTTCATCTCAAGAGCTAATCCCATTCCATTAGCAGTGCCTGTAGAGAGCCCTAAATTGAGAGCAATTCTGATGATACACAAGGGTTTAGTAGGAAAGCATGGTGATTGACTCTTCCCTGGGCTCTTGTGGGAGGGCATGGTAGAGCTGTGGCACAGAGTTGATAAGCTTGCAGTAAGACACACTAAGATGTCCTTATTTGCCAATCCCTAAGGAGGGATGAAAAGCTATTTTTACAAATGATCTATGAGGAGAGGACAATGCTTAACTCAAAAAGGAAGCTTGATAATGCTGGAGATGGGAAGCACTGGGGCACTGTGGTGAAGGCTGCATCTGAGGCAGAGGCACCTTCTGATGTTCCTACCAGCCACAGAAGTGGCCTCTTTTCTGTTCCCTGTCAGGCAGGCTCTTCCTCACAACATCTGCTGCATTGAGTGTTTCTGATGTAGGTCCAGTGATAGAGTAGAACTTTACTGGAGATGACCATATTCATGTCTCTCTCCCATCCTCTATCACAAGCCAAAGCCAAGGAACTGAGCAGAGAAATGACTTCCTAAACTCAGTACACATTCCTCCTGTCCTTGCGCTCCTGGCTGCTTGTCCTCTGATCTTGTGCGAGTCCATCAACCACTTTCAAGAATCCCTGTCACTCCTGGGCCAGACTTAAACCCTCTGTCCCTTCCCCAGGTAACTCTGCCCACTCCCTGAGGCTCCCACCCACCTCCCAGAGGCTCATTCCAAGTTCTATGGTGATGTCAGTGGCTTCTGGCTCCCAGCCTGCAGCCCACGCTTTCCTCCACAACAAAAATGCTTCAATTCTTCTGCCCCCGGTGCTTTCAAGTTGTCTGTCCCAGCCAGCTACAAAGAACTCTGTTCTCCTTTTGGTGTCTCCTCAGCATAGACTCTAGGCTGCCCCAGGGCAAGGGTTGGGGCTGGTGGGGGGGGTATGTGTTGAGACGTTCAGGGCCTCTCGCATATTCTTTTCACTGCACATCAAGGAAACAGAGGTTCAGAAAGGAACAGGGCTCATTCAAGGAGACATGGAGTCAGTGGTGGTGATGAGGCTGGAACCCAAGTTTCCCCCATGGAATCCAGTCTCCCCACCCCATGAGCTTCTGTGTGGTTGCACAGCCAGAAACTGCTTCATTTATTATTTTAAATCCTTTGAAAATAAGCTCCCTCTCTTCTCCTTCCACCCCTTCTTTTTCCCTTCTTCTCTTCTGTCTTTTTGTTTGGATCTTCTCCAACCATCCCTCTACCTTTATCTCTTCCTCCTCCTCCCCTATTCTGCTCCTCCTTCTTTCCCTATAGATAGATATAAGATAGATATAGATAGATAGATAGATAGATAGATAGATAGATAGATAGATGATATAGATTCTCACACCAAACTCAGTGTCCTCTATGGGCTGCAGAAATTAGTATTGAGCAGGGACCAGAGGAAGAAGATTAGTATGATCCCTTCTGTGTTAATAAACCTTGATCAACTTCTTCCAAATTCTACTCTCAGACCCCACAAATTGAGAATTCTGTTAATTTTGTTTTAAAGGGATGCAGTTTTGTGTTCCTGGATTCCCCCACACCCCAGGTGGATATTGAAGTGGTGGTACTATAGAAAGATGGGGTGCCTTGATGCAAATGAAAGTAGTCCCCCATTGAACTTTTGGGGGGAAAGCAGAGAAAGAGAATGGAGAGGAAGGTGGAAGTCACCTGGAAAGGGAGCACTCGCCAAAATGCCGATGTTATCTGATGAAGCAGGTCAGTGTGTTCTGTTTCAAATGCTGTTCACAATGAGAGAAGAGTAGGAGGGCAGGTTTTGCAACCAGATACCTGTATAATGTGTAATAAATAAGGAACACAGATGAGATGGCCTTTTATTATTTTTCTAATCTATGCTGTCAGGTTTCACTTATGAAATGGGAGAGAGAAAAGACAAGATGTGCTTCACTACAGGGTCCTCAGCATGTCACCTCTGGTGGCTCACAGTTGAGACTAGGATGGGGTGTCAATGGATCACCTTCAATAAACCCATAACTATTAGCCTCCTGGGAAGAATACCACATGAGAAGTGGAGAGATTTCGGTTCCTCCTCCCAACACTACCCCAGAGTTATACATTCTGGGTGATCCAGAGTACACCATTTACTCTGCAGTGCCCACATTTTCTCACATCTGGATGAAAGGATTGAATCTAATGAGTGGTTTTCAAATAATATCTCATGAATTCCTAGGGACGCACTAAAACATTTCAAGACATCTTCACACTGAAAAATAATGTCTATGAAGCACTGAAGTCCAATATTTCCAAAGAAACTTTCCTATTCCTTTTAGTTATTAAATATGTTGAAGTTCTAGGTAGTTTGCAAGCAAACAAATGACTCAAGAATGAAAGTCATTAGAATAGATGATGCTTTTCCTTATATGAGGCTTATAGAGAGCTGTCCTACTGCTGGTAAATAAGACTGACCTCTGGGATTGAGAAGATGGGCCCTAAAATGATTTTTACAGTCATTTCAGTCCCACACACTGACTTCAACCTCACTAAGCATAAACACAAAAATAGATGGGCTGCTCACATGAAAGATGCATCTCATACAGAAGCACTAAGAAAAGATAGTGATGATTGCATTCAAGCACTTCCCAGAGTATCTCAGCCCCCATCCCTAATTAGTATGTGTATATATGCGCGCATGTGTGTGAATTTATAAGGCTTTCTTGGTCTAATCATTTCTATTGGGGATGGCTCAAATATTGCACACATGTGCCTTTGTCTGATCTTGTGTTCACTGCAGACATTACTAATCAACCATTGCTTTCCCACCCAGCCTAAATGTGGCTTTATATTTCTCAATACTCCAGACAACATTTAATGATCAGTAAGAGACCTCATGAAATGAAGTCTATTTTTCATCCCTGCATTTAAATATTTGAATCATCTAAGCAACTCCTTTTGTTTGGATCTCTGATTCATCAAGCAACCTTTGATTATAACATAGTTTCCCTTGGATAATACAAAAACCAAATGGATTTTTAGAAGAGACAAGTGTCAAGTTCCCTTGATAGTTATGTTTTTCAGTGTACATTGGTCTTGTGAATTCAGTGATTGCAAATCCTGTTGTTTTAATATAACAAATTAGGTACCCTTATAGCGAAAATTCTGAAGGCCAAACCAAGTGCTCTGGCAGAACCATCCCAATGACATTCCTGGGTGAAGAACTCTTTAGAATCCAGTCAACCACAGATAACTTATCACCTCCATATGGCATGATAACATGCATCTTTGTGACTTTTGAATTTGAATCTGAGTTATGTAATAATAATTACTAAATAGCTCCATAAAGGACAGTCTGTGACTTAAGAGATACTTGCAAAGTAAGTTAAAGTCTGAGAACAACAGCATATTTGTCTAGTATTCATGAGAATATATTCATCTTAATAAGCCAATAATGAGCATAAGGAAGTCTACAAACACTTCCCCCTCTTGCAACCCATGTTTGTCAGAACATGATCAAACTCCAAATCAAAATTCCATATTACTAATCATAAGGGTGTCTACTGTGGCATGTCTTCCTTTCCTGACTAGTTTCTATGATGATTTTATAAATAGAAAAGTAGGGGACTGGAGATTTAGCTCAGCAGTGTAACCACCTGCCTGGCAGGTCCCAGGTCATGAGTTTGATCCTTTGTATAAAAAAGAAAGAAAAAGAAAAGAAAACCAAAGTAAGTAACTATTTGCCCTTAATCACAGTTTTCCCACTGGTTTTGTCTGTGGAGTGAGTAAGACCATCACATTAAGGTTAAGGTTGGTTCAATCTCCCATGTAAATTAGTTCCATGGCCAGTTTTCTCCTAAGGAGTTTCAGTGAAAAGATACACAAAGCCATTATTTCTCTCAGAAAACTAACTCAGAGCTATGTTCTGCCTTTGACAAGTCTCCTATTTTTGCACTGAAAGTTGGCTTAAAGCAAATGAGCTTCCTTTGTGAAAATGCCTATGAATTTCCACATCAGTTTTATACTTGAATAATGAGACTATCTTAGCAATTACAATCTGGATTCATACATTGAAGTTCTTGCCTACAATACCTTAGAACATGTTTATTTAAAAATAGAGTGATTATATGAAATGGGATCATTATGGGGGGTCCTCATCTGGTATGTTGATGTCTTTATAGAAGAGAAAATTCTGACAGACGTCAGGGATGCATACGTACAGAGACCACGTGAGGACACAGAAAGAAGATGACCATTTGTAAGCCAAGGACAGGGTCCCAAGAGAAACTTGCCAATACATCAAGATCTGGGACTCCAAAAGTATGAAAACATAAATTTCTGTTGTTTAAACCATATAGCCTGCAGAATTTTGTTATGTTAACCCCAGCAAACATATAGGTAATATGTTTCTCTTTCTTGTTAAAATGTATTATACCAGATCTGTGTGTGGTAGTGTACCCCTGTAATCCTAGCAGTAGGGAGGCCAAGCCAGGAGGATTGCTGAGGGCTCAAGACCAGCAGGAGCTACAAAGTAAGTTCAAGGCCAGCCTGAATTGCACAGCAAAATCCTATCTCGAAAAACACAAACAATAACAAAAAGAACAAAAAGATGAGTTATACCATCCTCACATAAATTGTTAGCTATATAAGTCCCCAGTTGTGATATGTTTACCACTAAATAGAATCCTCTGATTTGACTTCACTCTTTGGATTTAAAGAAAACGAGGTAAAAACTTCAACTTTTCTGTTCTTAGATACCACTATTTTCCCTAGTTCTGGGATTACAGGTGTGAACCATCACACACAGATCTAGTATAATACAGTTTAACAAGATAATTATACTACAAATCTGTGAGTTCATCAGAAAGAATGGTTTGTCCTTTCATTGTTTGATCATTTTCTCATGCCAAAATCTTTTAATCTGAGCAACTACTGTGAAGATAATAATACTCAATATATTAACCATTGTTAGTCTACTCTTACGTCATTTTGAAATTTTTTTGTGTGTGATACCAGGGATCAAACTCATGACCCCACACTTGACAATATTTTGAAATTCTGTATCATTGTTTTTATTCTTTTGTTGTTTAAAAAAAGAAACCTCAACTCACTCATATATGTATCTTCAACTCACATCCTGTGATTTGTTAGACCTTTGCAGACAGAACATAGTTTTTTGATGTTAGTCGTGATTTGTGAATGAAGGAGCACAACCCCTCTACTGGAGTCTGGAAAATGGGTGGTTCCTGTTAATAGGGACACAGTGTCTATTTTAATTGGGTTGCATGGCAGCGTATCTACAGTGAGATCCTAGAAGTAGAATCCAAATGCTTCTGTTCTTAGAGAAATATGCTATTATTAGATTTTGCCTGATCAAACTTACTCATGCAGCCTAGGACTGAGTATAATGTTGTTTATTCTCAACACTGAGGTGAAAGCACTCCCTTAAAACATGCAAAACAGCCTCACATCTTTATGTAAATTTCTGCAGTGGGTCCTAGTCCTTCAGAGTAAAGACTGTCACTCCCCCTCCCCATAGTCTTCCTCCGATCTTCTGCTTCCTCTATCTTCTTCTACTGGGCACACTCAGCTTCAGCCCCACGTTCCTCCCCTCCTTGTTCCTCCCCAAACAAGCCTGACACCTTCCCACCTTAGTATCTTGGTACTTGGTGTTCCCTCTTTCTAGAAGGCCCTTCTCCCAGATAGCTGGTTGGCTACCTTCCCAGCCTCCTTAGGGTGTTTGTTTGGAGAATCTCCATGTGGCACATCTTGAGCATCCACTACCACCTCCCTTTCCCCTACCTGTTTTGTACCCAACTCCCCTCCCCAAATTTCACCTTTCTTTTGATCCATGGCACTAACAATCCTCTAGAATATTGAGTAATTCATTTTGTGTGTTGTTTGCTACCTGCCCTCTCTCCACATAGAATGTTAGCCCTGCAAAGACACAGATCTTTGTTTACTTCACTGGTATACTCCAAGCACTGTCAAAATGCTCAGTACACAATAGGTGTTTAATAAATATTTTTCCCAATGAATGAATCACATCTTGTAAGAGCTATATTTTTATATTTTCTAGACTGGTTTAAAATGAGTAAGCTCAGGTTTTCCAAATAATCATTATAGGCACAATAACATGTTTCGGGGCTTTAGTTGTATCCTGTGTTGAAGTCTAGATGAGATGTGTAACTTCAAGACCTGGTAACCCCAAGACTGCAACTCCAAAACCCTGTAAGACATCATGGTAAGCGGTCCCCTAGTGGGCAGACAGTGCAAATGCACCTCACATTATTTGAGATAACCCCCAAATCAACACCAAAGCCACTAACCACTTCAGATATGCTAGAGAAACATTTAGCCAAGTAGGTTGTTATCATTTTTAAAAATATGAGTTAACAACATTTTCCAAATAGCAATTGGATGGGTAGTTTGTATGTGGCCTTAGCCACCAAGAAGAGAAACAGAACTGTTGGAAACTTTGGTGATCCTGGAAATTACCTAAGTCAATAATTATTTTTTAACACCTAAGACATTTGTTGACTACCAGGCTAGTTGGAGAACAAACTTCTGGTAGTGATATTAACCTAATTTTCCTGGATGTAACACTTCCTGGTTAATCTCATGCCATCCATTTATAAGACTAGATAGCTCCCCACAAGGCAAGACTGAGACTTTAGAAAACTTCTATCCCTGGGAAGAAGTAATTCAGAATGCAGCAATTCTTGTGCACCTTTGTCTCTGAAAAAATGTAGAGAATGGTTCTGTCAGGACAAAATAACCCATCTCTCTTAGATAGCTGGTAAAGGAAATCTTATTTCCACCTTCCCTATCCCCAATCTCTGCTTTCCACAACTCAAAACCAAAAGTCAAACCAAAAAGGAGTCAGGCATGGGGGACATAGAAAACAAACACTTCAGTAATATTTTGCCACAGTTGCTGTCTTCTTACTTGTCTTTGAAAATGCTCATATACTTTCTATGAATCGTGGCATTCGCCCTCAGAATACATATAAGGAAAGATTATTATAAGCATTTGGCAAAGAGAAAATTCCTTCATCCATCTTTCCTTCCTCAGCCCATTCCTCCCTTCTTTCTTCTTGAAGGGTCCTCCCTCCGTAGCCATGCAGAGATATCTGAAACTGAATCTCTGGCCTCCAGAGCTCCCCCTAACTCTACTAAAGGTAACGAATGCCGGGAAAGAGAGGGGTGCACAGAGCCTGAGAGCCCCCAGGGAACACAGAATCCTTCCCAAGGAAGGAGAATGGGCAAATGCTTCCCAGGGGAGATGTTATTTGAGCTGTGCTTTAAGGTTAGTAGGCAGTTTGCCTGGCAGAAAAGAAATTAAAAGCCACTTGATTTACTTGACCTATGCAAAAAGAGACTGTTAGACTTATGCAGTTTTCCACAAGCTGAGGCCACAGAGCATCAAAATAAGGTTAATATGGGGAGAAATTGGTCAAAGTGATTATTCTATCTTGGATAGATCAAAAAAAGAAAAAACACTGGACTAATTTTTTTTTTAACATGTTGACATCGGTGAAGTCAAATAGAATGGAAGAGTGATTAGGATAATCCAGGAAAACTCAGAATGATTTCTTGGCCTTCCCAACAGTATCCAAGTGGTGAATCCTTTTTCCTCCAGGCTTTCCTTTCCTGTGACATAGCTCCAGGGTCAATGGCCAGAGAGTAAGCTCTGGGAACCTGGGATCTTTGACCCTGACACTATTTTCAGAGATTCAAGGGGTCTGGAGATACTAGGACCTCTGTGTATTCTGTGCAAAAACATTCCAAGGGCCAGAAGGGAGGGTCTTGAATGTGTGTCCTATATCATCCCATGGCAGATAACACAGGATGGATGATTCTGTCATTTAGTACAGGTTTTAAGAGAATCATAGGATCTGAAAAGCAGAAGAAGACTTAAAGTGACATTCTCACTCAGGTCTTCATTTAACTCTGAGAAACCTTAGTTCCAGAGATGTCAACAGAGTCCCACAAAGTTAATGACAGAGTTGAAACTAAAAGAAAGTTATTTTTAGTTCTGAGGCATAGCCTATTTGGAGAAATTCTCTCTACATTCTACCTCCTGGCTTTGTTGTTTCTCCATTTTCATGGAAAAGAACCAAGTGGAAGTCAATGAAGATGAAATGCCTGTAAGGATAATATTCCAGTGGAGTTAGGAAATGGGGTGAAAACTCTGCCGGGTCTGATTTACCCTTAGAAATATTCCAATCAAAACCCCATACCAGAGACCCACGGCCCCCTCTCACTAAGTCTAACATAACCAGTGCTCCCACTCAGTGCTGAAAAGACGGACTGCTGCTCTAGTTAGGTACAAATAAAGACCTCATGTTTAGGAGCTGTGCAAGGTGAAAAATATGCATCATAAAACTGGGCTTGGGGTAGGCTGACTTCAGCTGTTGCAGGACTGAAAGCTGCAACCTTAGTTCCTCTAACCACAATGCAACCACATTGCCCTCCTGCCTCTTTAGATAATTCTACTTTTGCTCCAGTCAAATTTCACCTTTGCAAGGTTTCCTGCAGAACTTCCCTAGTGTCAGCCTTTCCCCTCTGTGGCTCATTACTCACAGTTTTAGAATCTGTTTTAATACTGCTTTATCAAAATATCTAAAAATATTTCAACATAATCAGAGCATTTATGGTCATATATATGTCTTTCCTTTTTTGTCAAATATAGTTCTCCCAGTTTCACTGTCATAATTATGACAAAATTATATAAATTTAAGATGTACAACACATTTTTGATATATTTTGTGAAATGACAAGCAAATTACACACCCACACACAAACAGTATGTGTTTCTGTGTATGTGTTTGTGTGTTTGTGTGTGCACGTGTGTGTGCAGTGAGAACACCTAAGGTCTACTCTCTTAGCAAATTTCAGGTAATATAGTATTATTAGCTACTCTCACCATGCTTTTAGATTCTCCAAAACTTATTCACAGTCATTTGTATTCCTAAATCAACTCGTGAATGGGAAAATATAAAAGAAAGTATTGGACAAGAGTCCGAAGACTTGGATTCAGATCTGTATGATTAGATAAGAAGCAGATGACATATTAAAAGAGACTATCATTGTAAAATGGACTTTGAAACCAAGACATGGGCAGGTCTAAGGAGAGACAGCAGAGTTGGTTGATGTGCTGTGGAACCAGAAACAGGTAGACGTCAGAGCA
>PVJX010005649.1:0-77155 GCA_004027295.1 Dolichotis patagonum | reverse complement strand
GTACCTTACTGATCTGTTTTGTTATTTCCTTTTTATTTTTAATTAATTAATTAATTAATTTTTAAATTTTTTATTATTTTGAAGGTACTAAAACACAACAGAACAAGATGGAACAAAGCCAGTTAAGACAGTGTAGTGAAACTGGTACAGAACTTCACAGCAGGTTACCCAGATAACAGTAATAGGTACTAGTATATCTTGTTATCTTCACAATAGTTGTTCTTTCAATCAGGTATAGCATAATCAAAGGAAATACAGGACATTACAGAACTTATTAAAACAGAATATTGAATAGAGCAATATCATTAATCAGAACAAAGCAAAACAGTAATAAAAATATTTGCCTTCAAGGAGATGGTAGAAGGAAATCCCCCTTATTTGCTATACTGCATATGGTCAACCTTCCAAGAGATGCTCAGATCTCTAGCTCCCACTTGCTAATGGAGGGGGGCAGCGGATGGGACGGGATGTTTGATTTTCAGCTCACATGCAGGTAGGCTCACAGCCACTTACCAGGGCAGTGAGCAAGGGGGTTGCTTTCTTTCCCAGTGCCCCGAGGTCCAACATGGCACAGATCTCAGGAAATGCTGCTGGTTCTCACCCTGGGACTGCCACAGCTTGCCAGGCTACAGCTGCTTACCAGGGCAGCGAGCAAGTGGGTTACTTTCTTTCCCAGTGCCCCAAGTTCCAAGATGGCGCAGATCTCAGGAAATGCTGCTAGGCTTGTAGTTTTATATTGAGGTTCTAAAGTTCATAGACAAACTATTTCTCTGGCTTGAAGACAACTTTTTCTCCATTCTCAGTCCAAGACTTTGACTGCCCTATACATTGACGACTATTTCCATTCCAGCTTTCCTTGGAACATTGTGCCATTGTATGTTTGAAATGTTTAACTTTATTTTCACTTGTACAGGGGGTTGCAGCTAAGTTTGCCTTAGATCTTGGAGGAGACTTGGGACTTGGACTTTTAGCAATACCAAAACTGTTAGGACTTTGGCAACTCTTGGAGATGGACTAAATGTCTTTTGCATAAAGGATGAACATGAGTCTTTGGGGGACCATGGGTGGAATGTTATGGTTTGTGTCTAGGTGGCCCCCCAAGCCTCATGCAGTCATGGAGGTGGCTGAATCTAGCATTTGTTATTGATTTGTCATCTAGTGCTTGGATTGGTGGTGTGAGTGTTGCAGCTGCCCAGGAGTGGAGCTGATATACAATGTAAGGGTAGGAAGGAGGTGTGCTTTTCCTCTTTTGCCTTTTGCTCTTTTTTTGGGGGGGTACCAGGGATCAAACTCATGACTGCACACTTGCAAGGCAGGTGCTTATGCCACTGAGCTAAATCCACAGTCCTGCCTTTTGCTCTTACTGTTTTCAGCCATGAAAGGTTTCCCC
The DNA here is from genome assembly GCA_004027295.1 of Dolichotis patagonum. Lineage (NCBI taxonomy): Eukaryota > Metazoa > Chordata > Mammalia > Rodentia > Caviidae > Dolichotis > Dolichotis patagonum. The sequence continues at coordinate 75,765 of PVJX010005649.1, read as the reverse complement.
TCAGCCACGCCACCCTGTCCTGGAGCCAGCTGAGTATGGACTGAAACCTCCAAAACTGTAAGATAAATAAACCTTTTCTTGTTTCACTTTGGGTGTCAGGTATTTTGTTTCAGCAACAAGAGCAAAGCAAGTAAGACACTTCATACCTGACCTCAGGCAGCAAGAGGATTAAACAAGTGAATGTGAGCAACCATCAAATTCACTCAGGAACTTATCAGTATTGGGCCCCAAGCACAGCTAAGTCACTGCCAAGCATCTCAAGTTTTTCCCACACCCAATAGGACTTTCCTGTGGTACACAGATATAACAGTGGTACCCTGAGATTGCTTGCATTCCCATCCTGCATTGACCACTATCCCTAGAATTGCTGGAGGCTGACATTCAGCACCAATCCTGTATAGACTGTGTCTCCATGGAGAGCCCCAGTCCTGGATAAGTCTCCACATGGTACACCAGGCTGCTGGAGCCCCCACTCAATGCTCAGCACCCCACCTACAGCCTGGGCACAACAGTTTCCATCTTGTACCTCTCCATAGTTCTGGCAGTCTCCACCTGTCTTATTAGGCCAGTCCCCTGCCTGGCTTGCAACATAGGTTAAAGGTCTACCTGATTTGCCTGGTGCTCCAGACCTGTGTGAGACTCCACCCAGTGCCTAGTACCCTTCCTGGTCCTGCAGAAATCTCTGCTTATCAGTCCTGAGTACAACTGGGCTTTCACTAGATACCCTAGGCTGATGTGAGTCTCCATCTGATGTTTTAAGCTGGTCCCACAGACACTGGAATATACATCAGGTACCCAGAGTTGGTCAATCTCAACCAGCAGGAATCCATGCCAAGTGTCTCAAGCTTGCTTAGAGTCCAGTACCCCACATCATCCCTAGGCCAGTGTCCTGGTTTGAACAGTTGCCACAGATAGGGGTTTATAGATGGCAAACTCCTAGAAAAGAAGTCCCTCCACAAACCCATAGGCTATAAAGAGGGGTAGAGAGGGATGTGACTTGTTAAATATTGAAGGCTCTGGAAGAAAAACACTCTTCTGGAAATATGCAGGAATTTGGAATTTGTATATATATATACAAAGAGAGAGAGAGAGAGAGAGAGAGTGACAGACAGACAGAGACAGAGACACAGAGACATACACACACAGAGGGAGATTGTAGTTTTATCACACTTTCTTGTTCCTTTTTAAATATTATGCTGGGCACGGTGGAGCTCGTTTGTAATTCCAGCACTCAGAAGGCAGAGGCAGGAAGATCATTCCAAGTTTGAGAACAGCCTGGGCTACAAAGTGAGCTCAAGGCCAACCTGAATTGCATAATGAGACCTTGTCTTAAAAAAGACACATACACACACACACACACACAGAAACATATAATATATATTACTTTCTTTTATTAGTCTGAATACATCCTTCTCTTCTTTCCTTGCTATCTCTCTGCTTTTTTTCTTAGTATTTTTCTTATTTTTCCTTTAGTTTAATCTCTATTTTCTATTATTTACCCTTTTCCTTGTTGTTTTTTTTCATAATTTTCTTTTACTTTTTAATAGAATCTTTTACTTCAGTTTTGCCACCTTTTTTCTTTCTTCCATTACTTAATTTTTCAAAATCTATTTTTTCACACTCACATGTCTTTGCCTTATCCTTAGTCATATAATCATTTACCCTAATGAATATGTAGATGGTTGACGACCTCTCACTATAGATGAATATCTTTCTATGTGAATGGAGATAAAATTTTCCTATTGAGTAGAAATTTGCCATACAGTAATATCTGGCTTATCTTAGAGTTTATATTATATTCATATATCTTGTTTCTATGCTTAAATGTGGTACAATGTTCTTGGAGTTTGTCATATATTTTATATTTCAGGATACTGTTGCTGATTTTACTACTTTAGCCAAGTTGACACAGTTGTTGCTATCAAGTGGCTTTCTCTCTATGTCAATATAGCTATATTGCCTGGGAGGGTCATAACAATATGGCAGCACACTTTCAAAGAAATGGTACCGGGCCAAATAGGCTACAACCTTTCCTCCCTAATAAATGATGGTCAGATTCTGTAACAGAGCCAAAAGCCAACAGCTACATTTAGAAAACATCTCTGAAAAGCAGACATTACTTAAAGATGTCTCTACATTAGCAATAAAGGCACCCACAGCAAGCAATCTGTAAACAGTATAGAAAAACAAATGAACAAATAATAGAAAATGAGAAAATATGGAAGCATAATGCCCCTAAGGGCTCCTCACTCCTTTAAAGCAAATATAGGGAGCCTAGGGTGGGGGGAAGAAATCAAAGCCATACAACTGAAATATCTGAAATGGTGGCAGTGGATATAACAAAACAGATGATAAGATGTCTGGGAAATTCTAAGCAGAGATAATTAAAGAGATATTCATCCTAATAAATGATTAGTGAGTCTAGAAAAGATACTAGTAAAAAACTAGAAGAGTTAAAGAAAAAGATGTACACCATGAATGTCCATGATAGAAAAGAACAGGAGCCCATAAAACAGTTTCAAACAGAAATCCAATGGATTCAAAACTTTATTGAAAGTATAGGCAGCAGAATTAACCAATGTGAGGACAGATTATTAAACTTAGAACACAGAACTGGATCGGTGATCAACAAATGAGAGATACCTTAAAATAGCAAGGGAAACTGGGCAGAGTTACAAAACCAGTAATCCTAGCACTAGGGAGGTTAAGGCAAGAGGATCCCCAAGAGTTTGGCTACATAGTGAGTTCTAGTTCATCCTGAACTACATAGCAAGACATTGTCTCAACCCCTTTCCCCCTAAATAGCAAGGGAGAGTTGAGCCATGTGGCATATATCTAGAATTTCAGCACTTGGGAGACTGAGTTAGGAAGGCTGCCATAAATTCAAGGCCTTCCTGGGCTACATAGCGAGTTCAAGATGAACCTCAACTAGATAGTAAACCCCTCTCTCAAAAAAACCAACCAACAAACAAACAAAGCCAGGGAACATGAAAAATGACTCCATTAGCTGCTAGATAGTGCAAAGACTAACCTAAGATTAATTGGAATTAATGAAAAATCAAAAAATAATATAAAGGATATAAAATATATATTTGCAGAAGTAATAGCAGAGAACTTTCAAAGCATGCAAAAAGTACTTGACATACTAACAATATAGTCAGATAGATGCATATAGAACCTCAAATAACCATGATCAGAAAAGAACTATACTAAGACATATCAGAGCCAAAAAATTCAACGTAAGAACAGAATCTTTTTCTTTTTTTTTTTTTTTTTTTTTGATACCAGAAATCAAACTGAGAACCTTGCACTTGCCAGGCAGGTGTTGTGCCACTGAGCTAATTCTCTGGTCCTAGAACAGAATCTTAAAAGCTAGAGAAAAGAAACAAATCAGGGCCGCGGTGCGCATGCGCGTCAAGGGCGGCGTCTGCGAGCCTAGAACCGGAAACTTAAGAGACAAAGTTCGGCGTCCCGCCCCCGTCGCGCGCTCCCTGGCCGTCTGGCCCAGCGGACCCTTGCCCTGCTGCCTCTAGCCCTCGAGTCGGTCGGCCTTCGCGTGTACTATGTCTGGCTCTTCCAGCGTCGCCGCTATGAAGAAAGTGGTTCAGCAGCTCCGGCTGGCGGCCGGGCTCAACCGCGTGAAGGTTTCCCAGGCAGCTGCAGACTTGAAACAGTTCTGCCTGCAGAATGCTCAGCATGATCCTCTCCTGACCGGAGTATCCTCAAGTACAAATCCCTTCAGACCGCAGAAAGTCTGTTCCTTTTTGTAGTAAATTGAATTTTTGGGAGTTCCTCAGACCGCTTTTAACCAACCATGACTATTCAGAAGAAAAGAAAATTGAAGCCTGTACAAAAACTTCCCCTTTCTTAACATGTGCCATAATACACACAAACTTCGACTTTTGTCAGTCTTTAACATATACCTCTCTGAATTTTCATGAATTTCTATTTCACGAGGGTATTTTATATACACTGGTGCCAGCATACAATAAAATACTTAGTATAAAAAAAAAAAGAAACAAATCAGTTATAAAGGAAAATTCATTGGAATTACAGCAAACTTCTCAACAGAAGCAATAAGGTCAAGAGAGCTTCACATGAGGTGTTTCAAAACCTAAAATAAAATAACTTCTGGGGGCCAGGGATTTAGCTCAGCGGCATAAGCACCTGTCTTGCAAGCATGCAGTTGTGAGTTCAATCCCTAGTACTGATTAAAAAAAAAAAAGCTAAATGGCAAGAGCTTAAAAAAAAGAAAAAAGAAAATGACTTCTGATCTAGATTTGTGTATCCTGCAAAATTACCTTTCAAAATTGATAGAGAAGTGGCCCTGAAGCAAGGCCAGCAGATTGCTATAGCTGCTGGTTTCAAGCAGGAGCCTAAAGAGAATTCTTTCTGTGGTCTGTTGGCCATTTCAGAACTTTGGAAATGTAATGGTCAATTCATCAGAAAGAAATAGCAGGTGAGTGTGGCAGGCTTTCGGCGGCCTGTAGACTTTCGGTGGAGAAAGACCCTGGTGCCTTGGGACCTGCACCATGCGGTGACCTGGGGTGTCAGGAGAATGAGGAGCTCCTCCCCTCTCTGGGGGGTGATTGTGAGCCTGCCAGCAGGCAGGCTAAAAATCAAACATCTCACGTCATCCTGTCCCCCATCCCGTGTCATCGTCCCCCCCCTTAGCCAGTGGGAGCCAGTGAACTGGACATCTTGTGAAAAGATTGGCTATTTTATTTAGTATGAACTCCCCGTATGCAAAGATATGGACAACCATTTGGAAGAAAACAAGAGCCAATACGACAGATAGTGAAGATCTCTGGTTGTGTAGCTTTGAAATTTATACTTTCTTATGTTCTGTTCTGTTTCATTGTGCTTAATTTTATTTCCTTTAAAATAAAAATTAAAAAATTAAAAAATTGATAGAGAAATAAGGTGCTTCCATGATAAAAAGCATTTAATGAAATTCATGACCATCAAACCAACACACCAAAAAATTCTTAAGGATATTCTAGAAAGAAACAATGAAGATAACAGTTCCAAAAATTCAAGAAAATGAATTTATCAGGCAAGATAAACAATTAACTAGAAAGGAAAGAAAGGGAATCAACAGCAGGAGAGTCATATAATGACAAAGATAAGTCAATACTCATCAGTCATAACCACCAATGATCTCAATTCACCAATCAAAAGAAACAGATTAATAGAGTGGATCAAGAAACAAGATTCAACAATACACTGCATACAAGAAACACATTTAACTCAAAAAGAAGTTTATAGAATGAAAGTCAGAAGATAGAAAACAATATTCTATGCAACAGGAACTCAGAATAGAAGCAAGAGTTTCTATCCTAATTTCAGACAAAATAGATTTCTGAATTAGAAGACACAAAGTAAGTTCCTACATATTGGTTAAGGGATCAATTCAATAGGAAGATGTAACAATCATAAATATATATGCACTAAATACCAGAGCATCAAACTGAACAAAAGAAAAGCCAATGGACACAAGTCAGATAATGACCTATACAGTTGTAAGGAGGTGTTGTAGTCAAGGGTTGTACACAGAACAATTAGAATCAGGACATGGAGTTTATAATATTATTTTTATGATGGCCACCCAGAGTTAACACAAAAAAATACAGGAAATCTATCCACAACACTGAAGACATAGAATATTTAGCCAAGGGCCTGAATCCCACAGCAATGTCCCATGAGTCCAGATGAAAACCCAGAGCTCATGACAGTGCCTCCCATGAGTCCAACTGGAGGTCTAGAGCCCACAAGAAGGACTCACACCAGTCTCTTTTATGGATCCATGCTAGGAAGGCCGGAAGGTCAGCGGTGGAAGCTAGGAAGTCTATGCCAGCAGGGTGAAGGAGCTGTGGTGATAGGTTGAGGGTTCTATGCTGGAGCCAAGAAGTCACACTCACAATAAAGACTAGGGCTGTCCTGAAAAGCACCACAGCCATCCTCAGCAACACAGAGGCCCCAAGCTCCTCCTCCGACGAGCACAGTTGAGTACATGCCAGGAAGCCAGTGTGATGAGTTCATCCTGGAGACCAAGCGGCACAGTATTCCAGTCTTCCCCTCTGGAGCCAGGAAGCAATGCTCCATGTGAGGACGAGAGGTTTTCCAGGAGAACCTAATGGCTCAAACAGCAACATGTAGGAGAACCCACAACACATCAATGTCCCAATGCCATAACGCCTTAATGCTCTTCCTTCTCCTTCTCTATGTCTCCATTTATGCTGGCAACCTTCCTCAGGTGAAACATCTCTGCTCAGCGCCATGCTGATGTAATCCATCTGGCGTTAAGTTGACCACCAGTTTTTAATCCATAACAGGAGGGAACTCAATAGCCCACTGTCACAAATATATAGGTCAATGAGAAAAAAAACAAAAACAAAAAACAAAGAAGTATCAGAGTTGAACCAAACCTCTCAACAAATGAATTTAATGGGTATGTACAGAATCCAACAATGACAGAATACATATTCTTCTCAATAGCATATGAGACTTTCTCCAAAGTAGATCACATACTAGTAGTTATGGCTTATGTCTAGATGTCCCTGCAGAACCTCATGTAATCATAGATGGGATTTTTCAATGGTGGCTGGATCTAGAGTGGTTGATGCTGTGATCAAGGGATGATTACTAAATTAGTCTGCTGATTGGTTTGGCATAGTTCTGGGTGTGGATAATGAGAAGGCCCACACTGGGTAGGAGTGCTAGCCACCCTCAGGGTATGCATCTTGGATAGCCTATAAGGGACAGAAAGAGGACTTCTGTCATTGCCTGCTACTTTTCTACTTTGCAGCTTGCTACCTTCTGCTTGCCATTAACTGTTTTATCCTCTACTATGCCACCCTGCCTTGGAGCCAGCCAACTATGAACTGAAACCTCTACAAATTGTAAACCCAAGTAAGTCTTTCATTTAATTCTGGGTGTCAAGTATATTGTCTCACCAATGAAAAAAATAAATAAGACACTAGCTCAAAGAGGATGTTTAAGAGACAAAAAGGGGGCCTGGGGGTTTAGCTCAGCAGCATAAATGCCTACCTGGCAAGTGCAAGGTTGTGAGTTTGATCCCTGGTACCAAAAAAAGAAAGAAAGAAGAAAAAAAAAAAGGAAACACAAAGGAATCAAAGTTACTTCATGCATATTAGCAGGTTACAGTGCAGTGAAACTACAAATCAATGGCAAAAAACACCACAGAAACTATGCAATCACATGGACATCAGATAATATCCTCTCAGTTAAGCAATGAGTCACAAATGAAATTAAAGAAAAAAAACACAGGTCCTATAATCAAATGATAATGCCAGTATGACATACTGGAATTTATGGGGCACAATGAAAGCAGTCCTAAAAGGAAAGTTTATAGCAATGAATTCACACATCAGAAAGCAGAGCGAGCTCACACAAGTAACCTAATGATGTTCCTCAAGGTCCTAGAAAAACAAGTACAATCCAAACCCAAAGCTAGTATGAGGAAGGAAGGTATAAAAATCAAAGCAGAAATTAATGTAACTGAGACAAAAAAAGAGTTGATTCCTTGAAAGATTAAATAAAATAGGCAAACACTTAGCCAGTATTATCAAGATAAGAAATATATCAAAATAAAGAAATAAAACACCCAAATCCATGCAATTAAAAATGAAAAGGGTGAAATCACTATGGATTCTGCAGAAATCCAGATCATAGGTAATTACCCTGAGAACCTGTATTCTAATAAAATGAAAAATGCAGAAGAAATGCTTATATTTTCTTAAAGATAGAAAAATCCTGAATAACATAATATCAATCAGTGAGATTGAAGTAAAAAATCAAACCAAACCAAACCAACAAACAAAAAGCCCACCTTCTTCCCTCACACAAACACTCCATCAACCAAAAAAAGCCCAGGTCCCAATGGATTTGCTGCTGCATTCTACAAGAACTTTAGAGAAGCTCTAATGCCGATATTCCTCAAATTCTATAATGACATTGAAAGGGAAGCAGTAATTCCAAAGTCATTGCTGGAAAGATTATCCTGATATCAAAGCAAAAAAAGGACCAAACCAAAAAACGAGAACTACAGACTAATCTCTTTAATGGACATAGATACAAAAGCCCTTAATAAGAAAACTGGCAAACAGAATGCAGCAAACTATCAAAAAATTATACATCCCAGGATGCAGGGATAGTTAAACATATGTAAATCAGTAAATGTAATGTACCACATTAACAGATTCAAGGAGAAAAACTACATAATCATCTTTTTTTTTGAAGGTAGTAAAATACAACAAAACAAGGCAGAACAAAGCCAATCGAGATAATACAGTGAAACTGGTACAGAACTTCAGAGCAGGATACCGAGATAACAGTAATAGGTACCATAGTATATCTTATCTTCACAATAGTTGTCCATTCAATCAAGTATAGAAAAATCAAACCAAAAACAGAACATTATAAAACCTATCAAAACAGAATATTGAATAGAGCAAAACAATTAATCAGAACAAAGCAAAACAGTGAAAACAATATTTGTCTGCAAAGAAAAGATAGAAGAAAATCCCCCATATTTGCTATATTGCATACAGTCATCCTCCCAAGAGATGCTCAGATCTCTGGCCCCAGGTCAGCATAATCAACCCAACAATACAAGCATTTAGTTGCTTTACGTGCCTTAGTTGCTATCAACTCGGGCTATCATTGATACCATCCAGTTGCTAATGGCGGGTGGGGGATGGGACATTTGATTCTCAGCCTGTGTGCAAGTAGGCTTATGGGAGAAGCTGACTTGTTCTCTTCCTGGTTTGCCTGCCATTCGCACACACTACAAAATCATCTCAACAGACACAGAAAAAGTATTTGACAAAATCCAACGTCTAATGATTAAAAACCCTGAAGGAAATTGGAATATAAGGTCTTTGTCTCAATTTGATAAAAACCATCTATGACAAACCAACTGCCAACATCATACTAAATGAGAAAAGCTGAAAATTTTCACTCAAAATGAAATTAAAGAAAAAATTAAAGAAAAAAGCAAGGATGTAAAACTACACAAAACTACATGTTACTGGCAAAAAAAAAAAAAAAGACTCGTGGAAAGATAGCCTCTTTAAAAAATGGTGCTGGGAAAACTAGCTATCCACATGCCAAAGATTGAACCTGAACTCATACCTCACTGTATTCTAAACTAAAATAAAAATGGATCAAATATCTAAATGTTAAAATGGAAACAATCTGTTGGAAGACAGAAAATGTAAAACAAAGACATGTAGGCAAAAGCTTTCTGAACAAAACCCCAGTTGCACAGGAAATATTGCAATGAATAAACAGGTGGGATCACATCAAATTTTACACACTTCCACACAGCAAAAGAAACAACCAAAAGAATAAAGAGACAAAACTTCTAGAATGTGAAAAAAATTTGCCAGCTACTCCTCTATCCGAGAATTAATATCTGGAATATGTAAATAATTCCAAAAATTAGATCCCCAATACAAAAATGGGCATCTGAAATGAATAGACACACTTCTCAAATAAAGTACAAATAGCCAATAAATACATGAAAAAATGTTCACCACTGCTGCCACTCAAGAAATGCCAATTTAAAAAAAAAAAGAAATGACAATTAAAACAACATTGCGAAAGTTGACTCACTCCAGAAAGAATGACTATCGTTAAGATGTTAATCAATAATAAATGCTGGAGAGGCTGTGGAGAGAAAGAAACACTTCTCTATTGTTGGTGGGGGTGTAAATTGGTAAAACAACTGTGGAAATCAGTATGGAGAGTCCTCAAAAATCTATAGCTTCCATTTGACACAGCTATTTCCCTTCTAGGCATCTCCCCAAGAATTAAATTCATCATACCACAGGGATACATGCCCACCCATATTTATAGTAGCACAATTTATAATAGTAAATCTTGGAAATATCCCATATGTCCATAAACAGGTAAATGTTAAAGAAAATGTGGCATTTATTTACAGTGGATTACTACTCTGTCATAAGGAAGGATGAGCTTGAGGCATTTTAAGGTAAACAGATGTGCCTTAAAACCATAGTCTTAAATGAAATAAACCAGACACACACGTTTAAATACAGTGGACCCTTATCTTATGAACTCAATCTATTTGCAAGGCTGGTTGTAACTCAGGTTGGTAGTAAGGCAAAAGTTTTTTTCCAATGAGAAAAAATGTAAATACCCAAAATGTTCCAAACTTCCCAAAGCATCACTTAACTAACATTTTTATAATAAAAAAGGGTTGTGTAACATGCAAAATTTTACCAGAAACATCAATAATTCTCTTAGTCACCAAAAAGTTATAAAATGTGCCTACTGTACCAGAAACAATAATTTTATACTATGCTCACTATTCAAGTTGACATCTTTGGCTTGCAGGAAGGGAGACTGAAATGGAAAGTCGTTATTGTTTCGAAGGAGAGTCCCCTTCCATAAGAACATACATAATCTGGCTCTTTGGTGTCCAGTAGGACCTGCTTCTGGCTCACCAAGTCTCAACCTTTTCAGAACTAAAAACTGATGTCATGCTGTTTCTGTATTTTCTTTAAGAGAGTTCCATAACATGACATTACATTGTCATTAAGCAAGTGAATGGAAAGATTGGCTTTTTCTTTGGGTGGGTCTTCTCTGTGAATGGGTGAAGCTCTGTCCATTTTTTCAGCAGTTCTTTTATTTCAGAAGAAGAATTTTGCTGCACTAATCATTGATACTCCCTCTTCAAAAAGATACTCAGTTGCCATTCTCTGTCATTGCTCGATCAGAAGTTGGTGAAGTGCCTCTGTAGACAACTCCTCTGAGAGTCTCTCCACTAGTTTTGCAACATCACCACTGTCTACCTGTAAGACTCTGCCATAGTGACAATAGTGACAATGTCATTAACCATAGGGTCAACTGAAGGATCAGGCTCCTCTGCATAGCCATTTTTTTTTTTTTTGGTCTTTTAGAGACAGGATGTTACTATGCAGTTCAGGCTGGCCTTGAGCTCACTTTGTAGCCCAGGCTGGTCTTGAACTTGCAACAAACCTCCTGCCTCAGCCTTCCAATGCATAGCCTTTAAAGTATCTCTCCTGAATAATTTTAGGCCACATTTTCTTCCATGCTGATGTCAGTGTCCTTAGAGAGATACTGGCCCACGATCTCTCAACCTCACACAGGAAAGGATGTTCCAGACCTGTTTAAGAGTTAAATCTGTATCACAGACCATCTGGAAGCACTTCAGAAACAGTTCCTGGGTACATAGCTTTTTAAAGTTAGCCATAACCTGCTGGTCCATAGTTTGTAGTAGAAGAGTTGTATTAGATGGGAGTAACTCATCTGAGAGCCACAGGAATTCTTCAGCCAATTCTTCTTCCAAATCTTATGGGTGATCAGGAGCACTGTCCATGATGAGGAGAGTTCTAATTGGTAAACTTTTGTCCTCTAGATATTTGTTAACGGTGGGCCACAAAGACACCCTAATCCACCCAAGAAAAAGTACTCTTGTTACATAGGCTTTGGCATTAGATCTCCACATGACCCATAGCCTTTTCTTCGTGATTTAGTGTTTTCTGAACACTCTAGGGATCTTAGAATGATAAGCCAGGAGAGGTTTTATTTTGAGATCACCACTTACACTGGCACAAAGCAATAAGCTTTTAGTCTATTCTTCACAGGCTTGTGGCACTGCATTTTCTTCTCTTCCTGGTTCTCTTCATTCTGTACTCTAGCTAGCTCACAGGTAGGCTTAGCTTCCTTCCTGGTTCTCCCTGTTCTGCACTCTGGCTGGCTCACAGACCAGGGGTGGGGTGGGGGGAGGTTGGGTGGGGTGCTTAGCTTCCATCTGGTTACATTTGTTTCTTAGAAATAACTGGTCACTATGATGCATATTGTAAAAACCAATTCCCCACTGACAAGCCATTGTGCCTCAGTACTTCCTGCTTGCTTAACCCATAAGCCCTAGAGCACTGGAGATCAGGGCCCGATATTTTGGGAATGATTCCAATCAGTGCCCGTCAACATAAATAAATCTGTCTCCAAATCCTGGGTGTTGTTTCGATGTTTTTACTTGCTGTAACAATTTGAGGAATACATTTAATAACACTAGCTTTTTTATATGAATACTTTCTATAAGATTGTTGAGATGGTGGATTTTGGTATGCTGTACATATTAGTGAGATTGCTCACATGACTATCACTCTCATATTTCTCCACAGTTTCTGTCTTTTCAATTTGATTGCTTTATCTTCTCTTCCTTAGTTTCTTTTCTAGCTTTTTGGGTGCCATTTTAGTAGCAGCAATCATAGCAATTATATAAAGCAATGACCAAAATCACGGCCACAAACTACACATCTGGGCTCAGATTGATGCTTACATATGCTTTTCCAGCACTGTAAAAATATTAATCTTATTTCTCTTTTATCAAATTTTTTGTCCAATGGGGGCTGGAAAATGTTTTATATTTGTTTAAACAACAAAATCTTGCTAAGCTTTGAGCATGTAAACCTAAACATTCCTTGGACTTGCTTGAAATGAGGTTCCTGGCGTCAGTGACATAGAGCTTGAAGATAACTTAACAGTCTGCTTTGTGAGTCAACTAGAGACCATAATTCAGAATCTTGCCTTATTGGTACATTTCCTTCTACCTGACTCCTTTATCTATTTATTTTTTTCTCAGAGTTATGGAATTTGTCAGTGACACTTCTCTTCATTGCCAGGAAGGCAATAAATTCAGCTTGCTTTAAACTGCTACTTACTGGCCACTGTTTCTTCTATCAATTTTAGCTAGTCCATGACTTTCTTTTTTTTTTTTGTTTGTTTGTTTGTTTGTTTTTTTGAGGGAGTGCATACCAGAGATTGAACTCACAACTTTGTGCTTGCTGAGCAGGTGCTTATGCTGCTGAGCTAACTCCCCAGCCCCTGGACCATGACTTTCTACTACAGTTTTTGTGCCCATAGGGTTCTTTTCTTGATAGTGAAATTTTCATCTTTCTCATTTTATTTTATTTTAATTTAATTTAATTTAATTTAATTTTATTGTGGTACCTAGACCTTTACACTAAGATACACCTTTAGCCTTTTTTTATTTTACATCAGAGTCTTGCTATGATGCTAAGTTGCCCAGTCTGAGTTCACACTTGTGATCTTCCTGTCTCTGTCCCTTTTGTTTCATTTTTAAAGAATTTCTAGATTTTAAACTATATAATTTGTACAGCTATATATACTTACTTCTTAAGTTTGGGTCCAAGACACTTCTAACTGCCAATTCTAATTTGATAGATTGTATTTTATATCTGTAGCATCAATGTCAAGTTAGAAGTTTTCTTCAACCCTCTGTTGCTTTACTTCCATTGCTTCTTGTTTCTAATGTCTTTCCCTAATTCCTTCATAGGTTTGTTTTAACACACTGTTAAGTAATTTTTTTCAGTGCACGTGAGAGTAAGTTTTAATCTCTCTGCTTGTTTTCAAATATCTTCTTTTGCCCTCAAAGTTGTTTGACACTATTGATGAATATGGATTTTTTAATTCAAAATAATTTTCTCTATAGGAAGATTTATGTAACACATAAAACTGTCTCTTTTTTTTGTCTTTTTGAGTCAGTCACTATGCAGTTCAGGCTGTCCTTAAGCTCACTTTGTGACTCAGACTGGTCTCAATCTTGCAACAATCTTCCTGCCTCAGCCTCCCAAGTGCTGGGATTACAGGTGTGAGCCACTACATCTGGCAAAGCTGTCATTATTTTGGTAACTGGCACCAGAGTTCATCTAAGGCAGGGGGAATTGTCTCAGGGATGAGGAAAATACATGGATAAGCTCTTGTGGGCAGAAAGGCAGGAGTATTTGAGAGAGACCAAGAAAACACAGATCAGCTACATTGCTCATTATGAGACAAAAGGAGGAATTAAGGGAAGTAGTCAGAGAACAGGAATGGAGGGGTAGAAAGGAGGTGTCTAATGTTCTATGTGAAGTGGATTGTGTTTTTGTGGTAGTAGTTTTGAAAAACATGGCCACAAGTCTTTGATACTACTCTCTTCAAGAGATGAAGCTTAATTCCACTTCTCTCAAGTGTGAGGTAGACTTAGTGATCTACTTTTAATGACGAGAATAAAGCAGAAGTGATGGTGTGTCACTTCAGAGAGTAATTCCTATAAAAAGGTATCATAGCTCTCCGATTGCGATTAAGAGGAATGGAAGTTTCCATTTTCTCTTTATTGGAATGCTTACTTTGGAGGAAGCTAACTGTCAAGCAGAAGTCTGACTCTTAGGATTGGTAGGTTAACATGAAACAGGCTAATTATGCAGAAAGGCAACATCATAGAGAAGGGTGCTCAACTTGCTTCTGCCTAGCCAACAGTCCTCAGCCCAAGTATCAGACATAGAAGTGAAGGAGCCATCTGGGGCATTTCCATTCCTGGAGTCCACATGGCAGTGAACTGACAGTCCAGGTATATGGGCCAAGTTCAACTGTTCCAGCCATCCTCACCCATCCAAAATTATAAGTAAATACTATAGTTTGCATCTTGAATATTTCCCCAGGCCCCATGTCTTAAAGGCTTAGTCCTTTTCACACTATTGGGAGGTGGTGGGCTCCTTTAAGAGATGAGGTCTATTGGAAAGTTTTAAATCAATGAGAGATGTGCCTTCAAAGAGTATAAAGAAACCCCATCTATTCCTATTTCTGGACACGAGGTGGTTGGGCCTCCACTACCATTTGTTCCTACATGTGGAAATGTGTGCCATAGGCCCAAAGCAAGAAGGTAATCAGTCATGGATTGAAGCCTCCAAAACTGTGAGCCAAAATAAATCTTTCCTCTTTCAAAGTTGATTTATTTGCAAGCATTTTTTTTCTTTTTACAGTAACACAAAGGCAACTAATGTACAACACATAAAATGGTGGTGTTTTATGCTAAATTTTACAGTGATTTGTGATGTGATATGGTGATTAATTGCTAACTTGACTGGCTTAAGAGATCCCTGGAAAGGTAGTTGGATCATGAGGGTGCTATGCTTATCAGTGGGTTAATCCGCTGATGTTCATACTGAATGTGCTGTTGGGCAGTGGGGACCAGTTGGAGGTGGGTCACTGGGAACATGCTTCATTTATCACTTACTGGCTCTCTGCTCTGTGATCTGGTTCCTGACTGTCATAAAGTGAGCAGCTCTGCTTCACAATGCCCTTCCATCATGTTTCTGCCTTGGAGCTAGCTGACTCTGAATGAAACGTCTGAGATCATGAGCCAAATCAAAGCTCTCCTGTTCTAAGGATGTGGGTGTTGGGAAGTTTGTTCCAGCAATGGAAAAGCTAATACATGCAGCAGTAAACAACTGAAATAAGCAGTTTTTAAATGTTTAACTCCAGCATCCTTTAAAAAAGCCTTTGATGACAGGAACGGTGGCACGGTACTCAGGAGTCTGTGGCAGGATTGTCATGAACATAAGGGTACCCTGAGCTACATAGTTCAAGGCCAACCTGAAAGCCTGAACTACAAAGTGAGACCATATCTCAAAAAAAAAAAAGTCAGGGATATATTTCAGTGGCACAAGTGCCTGCCTGGCAATTGCAAGATCTTGAGTTCAATTCCTAGTACCAAAATAAGTAAATAAATAAATAAATAAATAATATCTGTGCACTATGTCACTTTCAAGTATATAAGTATTGTTGAGGGTGAGGCCTTTGCCTTACCTTCCTCTAATTTCTGTACCTGCATGGGCTTGATCTTCCACAGGACTGTTGGAAATTTATTGAATACATTATTTTTGTACAACTTTCTTCTTCTTCTTCTTCTTCTTCTTCTTCTTCTTCTTCTTCTTCTTCTTCTTCCTTTTTTACTATTTTTCAATTCACATTTAAAAGAAAGCCAAATCCTAAAAGTTTTGGAATGGTGTGCCAGGAGTCGAATTTCTACTGCCCTAGAAGTCAAGGAACACTAGGGTCTCATGGGTCATAGGCAAGCTAGGTCTCAGGCAGATAGGTATTGGCTTCCCCTAATTCCAAATCCCTCCAAATATATTGGAGATGATGTTATGGCTTTACAAAAAGGGAACTCTGATAATAGTTCCAAGGTTAACAGCTTTGGGGCATTGTGTGGGCCTTGAAAATATAGTAGCTGAACTACAATGTTATGAAGAATTTGGAAAGGGAAGAATCTCTGGGTGCCAACAGGTTATCTGGCCTTGGGCATGTCCTTCCCTCTGGCTCAGATTTCTCCTTAGAAGTCTTTTTAGCCAAAGATCAATCTGGCTAAAACCTGAGATCATCAAAAGTGGGGTCAGGCAATGCTTCAAAATGCCAGAAACAAACACTCCTATGATTCCTCGAATTCTTTAGAAAATGTGGGCTGACACTAGGGAAAGTGCAAATTATAAAACTGTCCATATAAAGTATTCCCTGTCTGTTACTTTATTGAGCCTCCAGCTGTGTGCCAATGTAGTACCTATGGGTATCTGAGGCAGCAGGAAGAAATTATCCAGGGTAACTTTAATTTTCTCTGTGGCATAGTTCCAAAATTTCTATAATGAATATCTATTACTTTTCATTATCAAAAAATTAAGAAAGCATTTTTAAAGTCAAGCACTTCTGCACATGCCCTTTTGTTATGTTTGGTAAGCATACAACTTGTTTCTAGATAGAAGTTAAAAGAGATAAATCATACAGTCTTACAAAGAGACTGTGGAGCTATTTATTAGCTGTCTATTGCTATGTAACAAATTACCACAAATGTAGTCAAACAGCACACACTTAATACTTCACAGTTTCTGTGAGGCTGGGAGACAGGCATGGGTTAGCTGAATCCTCTTCTCAGAATTTTACAAGGCTGTGTTGAGGTGCTGCATTCTCATCTGGAGGTATGACTGAAGCTATAGTTGAATATATCCCCTAAAGTCCATGTATTAGAAACTGAACACATGCACAAAATCATATGTTAATAAGTAATTGGAGGTGGCTTTTGCAAGGTAATTGGGTTTAGATGAGATCATAAAAGTGCCCCTCCCATGCATGAATAGTTTTATAAGAGGAAGAGAGACCTGAGATAGCATACTTGTCCTATCTTGCCATATGATGTCCTCTGCTACCTTATACAGAAAAAAGCCTTTTGCCAGATGTCAAGCAGATGCTGCCACCTTCCTGCACTTCCCAGTCTCAGAACTGTAAGAAACCAATTTCTTTTCCTTATAAACTCTACTCAGTCTTAAGTATTTTATTAGAGCACTGGAAAATGAACAAAGGCAGGGAAGAACCCACTTTGATGTTCAGTTTGTTGGCAGAATTCAGTTCTCCTGCAGTGACAGGATAAAGGGCACCAGTTTATTGCTGTCCTTTAGTCGGAAGCCTCTCTCAGTTCCTAGAAGCCACCCATTTTCTTTTCTATTCAGGCTTTTCCAACATGGCCAATTTCTTCAACAAACTAATAAGGAGATCCTCCAGCACAAGTGTGCTAGCATGATACAGTCTCCTATAATGTGATGGACTGATATGATGACATTCCATCACCTGTGCCAAACACTGCTGGTTAAACAAATTACAAGTCGTACCTCAAGGGAAAGTTTCACTTAAGGGAAAGGTATTACAGAAATGTATTGTTATAGACTGGATATTTGGTTTCTTCCAGTCTTCACGTTGAAGCTCTAAATCACTATGTGATTGTATTTGAAGACAGGGTGGAAATAAAATTAAGCAGATCATAAGGGTGGAGCTCTGATCTGGTAAGATTAGTGTCCTTGTAAGAAGATACACGAGAGAACTATCCTTTTCTCCATTTATAAGTACTGAGAAAGGCCCACAGGAAAACATATTGAGATGGTAGTCACCCACAAGCCAGGAAAAGATACTCACCAGAGACCAAAGTGGCTTGATCACCTTGATCTCAGACTTCCAGGCTCCAGAACTGTGAGAAATTAATTTATGTTGTTCAACTCATCAACTGTGTGGTATTCTGTTAGAGCAATCTGAGCAAATGCAGGTGTGAACACCAAAAAGTATAGGTTACTGGAGATCAGAGGGGCAAAGAACCTTAGGACCTGTGTACTTCAGTTACTATCGTGAAAGTTATTTTTATTTAATTTTTTAAAATGTCATGAAGTTTTACTTGAAGTTTCAGATAGGAATTCCAGAAGCTTCTTGGTAAGATGTGGAATATTTAAAAAATTTCTGACTCTACAAGATTGTCATTCTGTGGGCCAATATGGAGTTGGGAAAGTTTTAAATGAACTCTCCCAAGGTAAGATTACAGTATTATAATAATGGTGGCCAGTGGCTCACTTTTGAGGAATATAGGATTATATTAGGCAGCTTCCAATACTAACCCTGCCACTTCCAACCGACAGAACCTTAGATTAGTGACTCATCTACATAGCCACAGTTCCTTCGTGATGTAACATGTCAAGTTATTAAAATATAAAGCACTCTCTGGCATTAGTAGCTTCTTTCTCCAGGTCAGCCTCAGCTAAAGGAAGCCAATATTGCTGCTTCATACAAAAGTGTTTGGTGTTTCAGAGCCATAGAAAAGTCTGAAAAGAAGGAGATAGGATTTGGGAGATTTTTCAACATTGAAGAAATCTGGGCCTTGCATATACTTAATGGCTAGAGAAAGTAAGGGCCTAGATGTAGATCTCTTGGTTGTGGGACTGAAGTAAGGCCCCTTGTCCCTGGAGAAGAAAAAGTAGTCCTGGCCCTGGTATTCAGTAGCAAGTAGAGCATGGATGGGAAGTAGGAAGTGGACGAGTATAAGGTGACTCAAGGCAGGGTTATATACCTGCCAGAAATAAGGGTGTGAGAATTTCTTGCACTAGGGCTATTTTGTAAAATTCATACCAGAAACATGCAAAATGATATGATACATGGAAATTATAGAGCACAGTGCCTGAAACATACTAAGGGTTTGATAAATAAAAGTCACCATTTTATTAAAAATAGCTGATGGACATAGTTTAGAAGATGACGAACATTGGTTTTCCTCTTCTGGAGTGTTCTGACATAATAATGGCAGACAGCTAGGCTCTGTTCTCAGCTCCAATAATGATAGTCACTACCACATGTTAAAATTATGATACCACTTGGTGACTGAGCACCATGAGTAGGGTTTTAGACTGTTGACTAAAGCAATTTGAGCAAAACATACTATCAGGGCCCATTCCTGGGCATATGACATGTGTAGTCATACAAAACGCTATACTTAGAAGGGTCTCATGCCCAGAAGTCTCACATGTGGTTTAAAGTTTGGTTGTAATGATTTTTAATTTTTGAATAAAGAATCCTGTATGTCATTTTCACTGGGCCTCACAAATTCTATATATGTATACCACGTTTTGACCCGAGTTCTTAGTAGTGATCTGCATGTGAAATTTCCAGATTTCCTGCAGCCATTTATCTTGTAGTCTTGCTAAGATAAGGTCCTAAGAGGCCTTCAACCACACGAAATTTCACAAGGCCGGGACAAGAGAAGGTTAAGATTACAGGATTATAGAAAGGAGAATGAGCCAGGGCTAAGGGGATAATGTCAGGATCCCCTCAGTGTAGACCAGGCACCCAAGCACACGCGAGAGGAAGTGGTTTCCTTTAAGGTTCATGTGAGAGGTACATGGAAGCTTGACTTGAGTTTTCTAAGTAGAAGAAAGATGATGGAATCAGAGGCAAGGGAGGAAAGCAAGCTGGTTTTGTCTCTTTCTGAGAAGTTCCAAGGACAAACACCAAAAGGAAAGCAAGAATATTTGGTTATAAACATGTCCACATAGGCAGGACCAGGCCTAGGACACTGTTGGGACAGAAAGTTACTAGAGTAGGACTCTTTGCCTTAAAAAGAGGAAACTGGGAGATGTATCTAGGCAGTTATAAACACAGCCTGAGCCCTCATTCCTTTTTGGGAGCCCTAGGCATGAAGAAACAGCAAACCAGTTGGCAAGGAGCTAACAACAACTTGGTATCAATTTGCTTTTCAGTAGAAGCCAAGGATGCCTGTGATTATAGACTGAAAGTTTTGAGACTTTCTTCACATTCATTTTTCATCACTTTAAGTTTCCTATAATAAGACATACTGAAGCAGCCCAATGTGGTTGGGGGCTTGCTTTGTGTCCCTGACATGTGACTCTACCTTCAATGTAAGACTTAAAAAGTTCTGTATCTTTCCTACTGCAAACTATCTTTCATTAAAACCCCATCCTGACTGACCCTGTGGTTGACTGGTTTTCTAGGCTGTCTCAGATCAGTGGTGGCAGAGGCAGCAGTATGTGTGTATGCATATCAGCTTGTTTAGGTATTGTCCTGGACTCTGGATTCATGCTTGCTTTATCCCATGCTTTCCAAAATTGTGGTATAACTTAAATGGCCACATTGGAAAACTATAAAATACACACAGACTATACTCCAGTATAATTGTGCAGGTCACAAGGTAATGAGATTTACTTTAAAATGTTAATTCATAGTATATTCCAGATGTGATTCTGAGGACAAGATGCAAACACAACCATGTTTTGAAGATGTCAATGCCTTTTGAGTGTGTCAGTGGATATTTGTGACTGGAGTAAAGTCTGGGTTCAACAGTGAGTACTCTTATCTCCCCCTCTCCATGGGTGATCTGAACTATTTATATTTCCTGAGTTCTGTATCACCTAAAACAATTTCTGGACTTGACTTTATTCTCAGGCCAAATTACTTTCTCCCTAACTCTGAACATCTTCAATTTGAGAAATTAACATTTCTCTGTTCAGAGCCCAAGTACTGATCAAGCAAATGTGACTCTAGTTTGTTCCATTTCTGTTGACACAAGAGAATGCCGAAGGATTATCCCAGGCTTCCCCAAGGGCCCTCATTGTTTACCACTTCATTACATCATTAATCTGACTTCAGCCCATTTCTCCCGCCCAATGACTATGTCTGATTTCAACTGCTTTCCTTAAAGTTCAGGATGCCAACCTGGCACAAAGCCATAAGATTTTCTAGGTATTCTAGAAATTCGTAATTATACCTAAATATAAAATATCTTTTATGCTTGATGGTGTAAAGAGTTAGGATTCTGTGACTTAAATAAACCATTGGTGCTTTTTGTAATAAGGAGGAGTTGAGGATACTGGGAGCTGATGATATAGTTGGAGAATAGGACAGTTGTTCATCCACCTAATATGTGCTTCCTCATATGTATCAGGCAGCTAGTTCTATGAGCCTATGTGCCCAGGCTCATAGAACTAGCTGCCTGATACATATGAGGAAGCACATTTCTATCAGTAAGAATTAAACCTCCTTAATTCTGGCTGCTTACCCCATTTGCTAAGATGCCAGCTCATATGAGTACCCTCCAAGAGCCTCAGCCCACAAGAGAAATGGAATGTGTTTTGCTGCCATGAGCATTCCTGAGGAACTGATTTTCCTTATAAAAGAGATTAAATATGATAGTGTGCTTGTCACTGCAGCTGAGCCTGAGATTAAGAGATGACAAAGAAATGGCAGAGTGTCTTTCTTCCAGGGTATTGACCATCATATTAACATTACTAGTAACAACTGCTATTTTGTGAGGGCTTCATATGTGCCAAGCACAGTACTGAGCACTATAAATTTGTCATCCTACTACTGGTACTTATGCAGCTTTGAGGTAGGGACTGTTGCTCTTCTTTCTTTTTGTAAGTAAAGAAACAGACTCACAGAGGTAAAGTTGCTTGTCAGCACTGTTAGCTTTGCTAAGTGCAGAACTTGCTGGTTCAGTGTACTGGGATTAACAGGTTCTAAATTCCTGCCTCATAGATTGATCTCTAGTATTTCCCATTTACTGTATCAGATGCTGATAATAAATCAAAACAGGGATGGCTGAGTCAAGAGCTAGTCCATTTCATGAAAAAGATTCTCAAATAGAATAAGCAATAATTTGATCTACTGGTGTGCAAAGATCTCTCTTTGTTAGTTTAACTTCAGAGATGGTGGGATCTAGAGAGGCCACAGTGTCTTTAGGAAACTTTCAGTGCTTTACATAGGTATCATTCCAAGACATGCAATTTCCATGGGGAGACATAATGGCTGCCTAGGCTTGCAACTTTTCAGCTCTTAAATTCAGTGGATTAAACACAAAAGGAAATGTTTCCTCTATCCACAGGGATTAGCTCTATTTATGTGTGTCTTGTCTGAGACCATATATTCAGATTATGCAGGCCAAAGAGTTGCAGTGCTCTTAAGTCTGAGTTGTCTGTTCACCCTTGGAACCATGGCTAGTAAGCATGTGATAGTTTATGTCTAACTGTTCTCAAAAATTCTCATGCAGTCATGGGGGCAGCAGGTTTTACAGAGGTGGCTGATATAGAGTTTGCGATTCATTTGTGGTCCAATACTAGGATTAAGGGTATGAGTGCTACACCTGCCTTATGATAGGTAGCCTCCATACAGTATAAGGGACAGTAACAATCTTTTTCCCATCTCTCTTTCCCTCCCTCCCTCTTTCCCCATCTTGTTGCTTTGCTGTCTTCTATACCATGAACTGCCCCTCTGCTATGTGTCACCCTGCCTTGGAGCCAGCCAATTATGAACTGAAATCTCTACACACTATGAGTCAAATAAACCTTTCTTTCCTTGACTTTGGGCAGAAGATGGGTACTCTTTTTAAAGGGCAAGTCCCAAAAGCTGCTTATACCGCTTTGGCTAAAGTTAAATCAGTAGGTATGATGGTTCACTTTAGGTGTCAACAGGACTGAATTAAGGAATATCTAGAAATCTGATAAAGCATTATTTTTGATTGTTCATGAGGGTATTTCCAGAGGAGACTAAGATGTGAGTCTGAGTGGACTTGATGGGGAAGATGTACCCTCAAAGTGGATGGACACAGTTGAATAGGTGAGGGTGGGACAGAAAAAAAATGATGACCAATTCCCCAAACTGTTCATATACTTATATCCTACCTATACTGCATCTTAATACACAGACACAGACACAGACATAGACAGACACAGACACACACACGCATTACTGGTTTTATTCTCTGTGAAGAACTGAGAGTTTATACCTATTTCCAAAGAGGCTGGGAAATGCGTTTATTTAAGGAAGAACAGACACAAGGAGGCAATGTCAGAATGTGACACCTAATGGTCACCCTTTTCTCTGCTGCAGAAAGTGGTCCTCAAAGGTTGAGGACCAGTTACCTAGAATATAAAAATCTTTGAAAAGTAATTTTGAATACAAAAGACTTCACTAATCTCTTTTGATCACTAATCTTCTATTAACATATGCAATTTTTTTGTACCTCTCACTTGCCAGGCAGGTGCTTATGCCACTGAGCTAAATCCCCAGCTGCAATTTGTTTTTGAAATTATATTATTTACTTGGAAATTGCTAAAGTTTATCTTAGAAAAAAAAAGCATAATGCTTTCTACAACCAGTGGCACAATGCTAATATGTCTTTCACCAAAATCTTCAACTTCAAAATAGCTGATGTATCCTTTCCCTTTTCTCTCATGTTCATTTGGAAAAACTTGGAGATACTTGTTATCATGATATATGATATATAGTATCTAATTTTCTTTTTGCTTAAGAAATATGTCATTGACATACCACAAGTTAACAGCTGGAGAATCAACTCATTCTGTTTTTTTTTTTTTTTTTTCCTTTTGGTGCTGGGAATCAAACTCATGGCCTTGCACTTGCCAGGCAGGTGCTATGCCACTGAGCTATATCCCTGGTCCGTTTTGTTTTGTTTTGTTTTTCAGACAGGATCTCAATATGTAGTTGAGGCTAGCCCCAAACTTACAGTGATCCTACTGCCTCAGCCTCTCAAGTCCTATGATTACAGGCATGCACTATTACATCTCGATTCAACTTATTCATTTTAACAGCTGTGTGCTTCTGAGTACAGCTATAACTGATGTGCCATTCCTTTTTTGTGTCCTTTCAAATTATTTCTACTTTCCTGCTCCCACAGTCCATGTTATAATAAAATTTCTTGTACTGATGTTCTTAAATCTTGGTATTTTCAGTGCTATGTGGTAATTTGCAAAGTAGGACTGCTGCATTATAAAGTGTACATTTAAAATTATTGCCTCTTTTAAAAGACTGAAACAATCCACATTCATCGAAGTGTATGTTTTCATTTTTACTGATTTTTGCAAGCATTGTAATTGTTATTTTAAAATTTGTAAGTGGTACCCTGTTGTTGCTATGATTTACATCTCCATGATCACTTTGATCTTTTCATATTCTTATGGTATTCAGTAGACTTATGACTCAAAACATACATTGAATCAGATCACTTGAGGTAGTCACAGCTCTACCACCTATTGTATGACATGGGCATGTTACTTTATCCCTCTGAGCCTGATTTGTTAGTTGAAAAACAGATATATTACTCAGAGCATAGGGGAAACTGAAGATTAAATGAGATATTACTTACAAAGTGCCCGAAACAATGCTTAGAACAAAGCAAGCACTGAAAAATGGTTGGAAATTAGTTATGAGCCATATAACATTGTTTCAATTTTTATGTTGCATATAACATAAATCACACAGCCTACTGACACTTTACAGATATCTTAAATTTGTGTAGCAGTCTTTTTTTTTTTTTGAAGAGTAGAGTATATTTATTGAGAGGAAGAACGCTTCTGTCTGAAGAGACACAGAAGGGGTCCCAAGCAGGTTGCCCTTGTGTAGCAGTCTTAACGAGGTTCTACACCACCAAATTTCCCAACAGTGCATTTCTTAAGACATATCCTCATCCTTAAGTGGTGTATGAATATTATTAGGGGTACAACCCTTAGTAAACCCAAGCATATTACTTATGTCAGAAACATTTCCCCAGTCTATCACATCTTTTAGGTATTGGTCTTATAGAGACAAATGTCCATAGTTCCAGCTTCTGGGTTCTCTGTTTATGATGACCTCTCTTAAGATTATAGCCTAAGTATTCTTCCAGTTTTTCATTTCAGTATTTAAATCTGTCGCACTAGATTTACTTTTGCATATCCTGTGACGTATAGATTTGATTGCCTTCTGGACTTTACTATAGCTTTTTTGTTTGTTTTTGTCTTTTTGAGACAGGGTTTCATGATATAGCTCGGGCTGGTCCTGAACTCACTTTGCAGCCCAGGCGCGCCTTGAACTCACAGGGATCCTCTTGCCTCAGCCTACTGAATGCCAGCATCACAGGCATGTGCCACCATGCCTAGCTAGCTTCAATTTTTTAAAAATAAACTGCCTTCTAACCTCTTAAAAGAATTAAAATCCCTTTTTAAAATGAAATATAGTGAATTCCAACATCCAAAACTGAGCTAATCCTGGAGTGGTAAAGATGAAGCTTGAGGAGTCAGAAGTAAAGATCCTTGAAACCAGAAAAGTTTAGGTATTATTCCAAAACAATGGGAGGTTAAAAGCAGAGAAGTGGCACACCAAATTTGTGTGTCAAAGACTATTCTAACTGCTTTGTAGAAAAAAGATTTACCAGGACATTAGAGGCAACAAGATCATTAGAAAGGCATCATACAGTCCCAGCAATAGGTAACATTTCCTTGGACAGGCATGACTGAAATGAAGGTAATTTTGAGATATATTTGCATGATTTATGATTTAATGATTAATAATGATGTCTGTGACAAGAAAGGAAGTGTCAAGAATAACTATGTATTATGGTTTCATTTGAGAAACAGGGTAGAGGGTGAAGAACACCAAAAGTGCAGAGAAAACAAATGGCGTGGTGGTGCATGCCTGTAATCCCAGCACTCAAGAGGCTGAGGTAGGAGGATCATTGCAAGTTTGAGACCATCCTGGCCTACAAAGTGAGCTCAAGGCCAGCCTTGAGCTGTATTACTGGGTTTCTGTCTCAAAAACAAAATAGGCTGGGGACTTAGCACAGCAGCATTAAGTGCCTGCCTGCAAGTGCAAAGTCATGAGTTCGATCCCTCGTACAAACAAAACAAAAACAAAAAAAGCCCACGACAAAACAAAATAATGATTGGGCCAGTGTTACTAGTATGCTGTGAGATGAGGTATTATCTATTGTATTTCTGCAACAGGACTCAGAACTATAGTTGATTTCTATCTCATTTTTCTTCCAGTCAAGGATTTTTGGCTAATGGAGCAACTCAAATTTTCATTTTTAATTGGGGTTTGGGATCTTCCAAGTCTTCTGAATTCTCCCAAGACATCAATACTCTGTAAGCTAGCATCTCTTCTGAATAATGGTTTCTCTTAAGAGATCCTAGTAATGTTACAAATTCAACTGGCATTTTAATTTTAGCAATTTGGGGAATCAACCTCTATGTGCTATCATGTACTTAAGCACAAAAAAATTTATTCATACTGGGCACAGAAAGGCACTGGATTTTGTTCTATGCTTAAAGGTGAGTTCCTGGGTTTCAGCTTGTCCTCTTCACTCTATCCAATGAAATCCAAGTAACTATTCCTGTACAATGGTTGTGGCCATTTTGATTCACTTTACCTTGTCCTGTCAACCCAGTTCTAAAAATTTTGTTCTCAATAGGTATATGAACCTAAATCAGAAGAAGTCTATTATTACTGTTTTGTTTCTACTACCTCTTCCCTTGCCTTGGACACAGAACACATTATAGTTACCCTTAATTCAGACTCAGTGCAATAATTTCTGAAATTTCCTATGTTCCTAAGAGTCTAGAGCCTACCATTTTATCTTCTAGTATCAATTTTTCAATGGTTTAGTCATCTGATTACAAGTAGTAACAATTCATTTTGGCTGACAAAAGGACTTATAAATTATAAGACATATTCTATAAGTGAAGGAAAATCTAGATAATCAGGCCTTGCTTGAGAATAGATGAATCCGGGTCTTTGTTGATCTTGAATTTATGAATATACTGTATGGCTTTCTTTGAGAAACTACCATCAGAATGACTCAGTTTCTACTACTCTGTTATTTCTGTTAAGATTCAAAGTTCTGGTGGGAAAGCAATTTTGCCAAGACAGCTTGGATTACTCAAGCTTCAGCTAAGGAGTATGAGGTTTTAGTACTGTAATTTATAGTTCCATTAAAACTACACAGAATGGGAAGCAGTTTTCCAAAACACAAGGGATCTATCACTGAAGAAAAAGAGACATGATTTAGGCAATCCAAAGCAACAGGTGTCTATTATACCAACATTTTAAGTGTTAGGAAGGAGGAAAGAAACTGCAATGGAGCAACAGTCAGGAAATCAGAAAATGTAAAATGGCACCTAAAAGGAAGGAATGTTTCAAGATGATGAAGAGTTGTCTATGATGCTGAAAGCTCAGATAAGAGGTATATTAGCAGACTTAGCAATTGAGACCAGAGTAACTCAGGAATGAAAAAACAAGTGATTTTTTTCTATCTAGTGTAAACAATGCAATAGGGGTCTTAATACATTAACATCACTTGAGAACAGGAATAATTTTATGAATTCTCACAATATAAATCCCTAATAACCTAAGTATAAGCCTTTCAAAGTTTTACTGTGGAAAATTAAGTAACAATTACTGAACTCTGAGTTTCTCAAATAAGGTACAGCAGTCAGCTTGAGTAATGGATAAATAGAAGTATCTTAATATTCACTTTGTACAACAGTGGGTATTTTTAAATCACTTGACAAAACAGGCTCAGTATTTAGTAACTTGCCAAGGTCAAACAGTAAGCATTAAATTTATTTTTAAAAATTCGTTTTTAAAAATAAATTTTTAAAAGTAACGTGGTGTAAACCATTTAAATACAGGATTGTTGAGGTTCATGTAATCTACACTATTCAAAGCCATTAACAGACTTTTCTATGCATTTACAGAAGTACATGTTTTTAAATGTGCTTACATGGTATACTTTTCTATCCATAGCTTGTTTCACTTAATAGATCATGACCATGTTTCCATGTCCAGGCACAATGAATGTACCTTATTTAACAGATACATACTTTCTCATATGGCTGAACCATATCTTATTTAACTAATCCTTTACTGATCAACATTTGTTTTCTTCTATTATTTTCTACCATGTTACTTCTATAGTAATTCAAACATTCTGTTCTTGTTTCATTTTGTCTTTAACTTTAAAAAATAATTTTAGTGTGGCCATGACCTTAGTTTTATGAATATGTGAACTGTCAAGTTTCAGTATTGGTAGATACTATATATTAGGACTCAATTTCAAGTAACAGAAACTCAACTCAAAATAACTTAAGCAAAAAGTGTATTTATTGTTTCACATAACTGAAAAGTCCATGGGATATACTAGCTTCAGGCACAGCTGGATCCAGGAGCAAAAATGCTGTCATCAGGGCTTGAGTCTCTCCATCTTTTGGTTCTGCTTTCCTTTGCACTGGCTTCATTCTCTGACTGGCTCATTCAATGTGGTAGACCCTGTTAGTTTGAATGTTTTATAATACTACAAACTAAAGCACCTCAGTAAAGAGAATTTGTTCTCCTCCATAACTCAGTAAAATTCAGAGGGATGAGATATCACTGGACAATCTCTGAATCATACAAACACTCCTGAAAGAACTGGTGTGGTTAAGGAGATGGACTTTACTGACTGGTGAGGTCTGATTAATATGTCTACTCACAAAGCCCAAGGTTGGGCCAGACTGTCCAAACTGTATCAACTGAAAATAGGAAGTGACAGTTCCAGAAAACATCAGGGAGTTTTTAAAATGAAATGGATGCTGGGCAATCAAAAACAATTTTTGTCCAAATAAACCAGACTGAAAATGCTTAACTTCTGCTCATAAAGGGGAATGTAGTTAGAGCTGGCTCCTCAGTAATGGAATTATTCTGAAAATAACCATGAATGTAAATTTGTCATTTTCAGGAAGCCTATAGTCCATTTGAGTGGAATAATTATATCCAATAGGGTATTTTGGATGATACTATAGGATTTCAATGCATGCAAACTCAGTTTTAGGCTTTATCCAGAGCCCCACCATCGTGCTGACAAGAAACAGGAAAACTAGCCTCCCACTGGCAAATAGTTCTGCGAGGCTATTTGTGTCCGTGGTATTTAAGTTCAGTGAAAAGCTTTTCTCATATCCCTTTAAGTCTTGCAAAGTTGAAATAGGACATTTCTGTGAGTACTGATGAAACAAGACTCATTGTGTGTTACTGCAAAGAGAGAAGTAGACTATTTTCAATCTGCTATACTCTTTCCAGATGTGGTAGAAGAGGTGCCAGGTGCTATATGAGCAAGCATAGTCTTACTCTCCATCTTAAAAAAATAAAAAAAGCTGTTGGTCAAGGTGTATGCAACTGGTACTTTCTGTTGTGAACATTAAGTCCTGGTGGGGCAAGGTACAAGCTAATCTCTATTTAGAAATGCTTGGTGGAATTCTGCACAATATAAGCTGAAACTGGCTGTAGTCTTCTCAAGGTCAGCAGTTGATTGCAGTAAGTCAAACAAGGCAGTTAAGAGCTGAGACAGATAAAATGACAAAGCAGGGTAACTTCAGCAGGGCCAGCCAAATCAATAACCAGGGTATCACCTTGGAACATCAAGCAGATTAAGAAATGAGTCTATAAATTAGTTTTTGCCCTGGGTACTCCAGTTATTTCATAGGACTTATGCCAGATATAACTTTCTGATTTTAAAGGACAAGTCAGATATAGCAGTTTTCTTTTCCTGTTCATCTGCCCAAGAAATACCATCTCAGGAGAAAGCCATATCCTTAGTCCAGACTTGAGGTTCTGTTTAGGAATCTATCTTACATCTGGGAGTAAAAGGGTGATAGAGCCAGGTTTGAAGTTGGCTCTTCTTTCTTTGGTTATCAAGTCTTCATCTTCTATAACTTAGTACATCTCTGAGAATTCTTACAACCAAGTCATGGCTTCAGATTGGCTGAGTGGCACATGGAAAGATTTGGATGAAATCTGAGGCATGGAGACAGTAGGTAAGCTCCTAGGTTTAAGTTTTAGGTTTTGTTTTCCAATTACCAATTTTTTATGCACACAAAACTCTTGAATACATGATTACCCTCATCTTAACTCAGTATAACTAAAGATCAGAAGGAATGACTCACAGTGTAGAGCAATGCCTTTTTTTTCTGCAAAGTACACGTAGGAAAAAGCAGAGAGGGAAAAAAGCTGCCAGTTTTAAGAAGTAGAAATGTAAGCTTGTAGATAACTTCTTTACAAATTACAGTTGTATATTCAAGCAAAATAGTCATCCGGATTTTAATTTGCTGAGAGTAAGCAGTCAAGAGCAATTGGACCTAAGCCTTGTCTGATGACATGTAGACCAAGTCATGTGATTAGCCTAGAGGACAAGAGAAAGGCTATGAAGAAACCATTTTCAAGCAGTGCATTTGTAAGAGTAGCTGAAGATGGCTGTCTCTTAAATTAACTGTGAAGTAAAGGAATGAGATTTTCTTAGGACATAAGTTGGCATATCCCTGAATATTTGTAAATCAGGAATTAAAGTCTTCCTACAGAAACCAATTGTCTTAATGCCTAAGAGTATCTCATAGCAAGAAAGGAAGCCAACCACACTTAATCAATATAAATGACAATATTGAGACAGATGTGATTCCATTCAAACATCCACAAAGACAGAAGCTCTTCAGTCTACTGGTAATATTCTTAGCTGCCATCTTTAGATTTTTTTTAAGTTAGTCTATTATTTCCAGCAAAATGGTAGATCATGTATCATCTGAAGTCAACATCAAGTAAGTTACCGTATCTTGGTCAAAGAGCCCAGGTCCAACTATCCCTACCATATGATGGTACCAAGCATCAAGTCATCCTAAAAGAACATCTTTTACTGGCTAGAAGAAATTTTCCCAAATAACTGCATTTTGTATCACACACGAGAAAGGATGATCAAAAATTGTATCTTGAAGATCAGCTGTTACATGTAAAGATGAGTAGTCAGTAATTACAGGGAGTCAGCAGATAAGCCAGTGAAGAAATTGTTTTGAGATTTTATTTTTAAAGGTTATTATTGATCCTCAAATCAGTAAAATGAAAAACAAACAAACAAAAAAAACCAAAACAAGGAGTGTAACCTAGTGTAACTAGGTTGAGTCACATAGTGATTTGTAGTTTAAGATGAAGAATGACGACCTGGTACTTAGCCCCTTCAGAAAATGTTGCAAGTATCTGAATTGTTTCCATAGTTAATGACTGTTTCTTGACTTGAAGCAGAGTACCATGGCTTATGATGAGAGGTCTAATGTAGAAGTTGGCCTAAGGTGGCCTCAATGAGGCATCAGTTTCCAGCTTGCAGGCAATTCACATATCCAAGAGTTCAAGACTTCAGTCACGTACTTCAAGTACCACTAGTGTATCCTGTATCTGTGAATGCTGCTTAGTAGTTTGTCAGTGTAGGGCACACATGAATTGCTGACTATATCCAATTCCAGGAATCACTGTAAGTTCATCTTGATTACAGGGCTAATAATAAAGGTTCATTTGCCACCATCTTCAGTCCATATGAACATTCTGAAGGCTAACGGCATGCCCATTATACACTTTTCTAAGTCTACACACAGTAAATACTCCTAAGAATGTTCAGCATCAACTGAATGTAGACTATATTGAGTCTCTGGAGACACATTAAAGATTGGAAATCCATTCAGGTCAAACATGTTGTATAGGGCAGTGGTTTTCAAACTGTTTCGCAATTGTACACGTTGTAAAGAAGTCCCTTTAGGTGTCAGCATGGTGGTAAAGGAAGATGCTTGTTGCAGGCTGCAGACCCCTACTCTTGCTTCACTTCATCCAGACCCCCACTCTTGCTTCACGTCATCCAGAGCAGCTTCACGTTTACTCTGGGCTTCAGCAGTTTTCATTCAAGTGGCTTCATGGCCACAAAGCCTTTGGAAAACAAATGATCTAAGAATAAGTTGTTCACAAAATGCTGAAATAGAAAAAATAGGTCACAGAAACCAGAAACTGGGTGAACAAAGCCTGTAGTAAGATAAGGTGTTTCCCTATTCATTCTTTCTCGAAGGTGGACCATATTACAAGGTAATAGAGCTAAAACTCAAGTCTAGGATAAATTTCAATTGCCTGAAGTTGAGTTTATAAATGACTACCAGAGGACAAGACTATTGGTTTTAAGTTGCAATAGTTGTGAGGCTTTTGCATATAGTTGCAAAATATACAATTTCTTTGTAAACATTACTTCAAGAAGTCCACATCTTTGTAACTTCTCTTAAGCAGTAAGATCTCAACAGACCACAACTCAAATTATAAAGAAAGCATTTCCTCATCTTCTTATCCTTGCTACTTCCCTTCCCAATCTCCTTACCCCGTAAGATGCAATGTCTTTAAAAAAAAACAAAAACAAAAAAACCTTTACAGCACAATTC
This sequence comes from Dolichotis patagonum, assembly GCA_004027295.1. Classification (NCBI taxonomy): domain Eukaryota; kingdom Metazoa; phylum Chordata; class Mammalia; order Rodentia; family Caviidae; genus Dolichotis; species Dolichotis patagonum. Next base: position 43,549 of record PVJX010005649.1, on the reverse strand, counting down.
TAAGACATAATACTGCTAAATGTTATGAAACTCACCCTTTGGGGAGAAGGCAGAATTGACATTTTCCCATTATCCTCCCATATAGTTCCATATTTATTCTAAAACTCCTGATTTAAAAAAATTAAGGTAATGATCAAGATGCAGACTCTTAGATGACAGGGACAAATGAGTTCAAGCCGTTAATGATAAGGTATGAAAATGGCAGGTTTCAAAGACACTGTATTATGGGGTCTCCAGGCCAATTTGTTGATAATCAGGACACACTATACCATTTTACAGTAGTTTCCTATAAAAGGAATGCTACCCAAAATTACATTGTCTTTAAATTAGAACACAATGGACTAACATAAAGAGGTCTTTGCTGCAAGTCTTTTGGAAGCCTTTAATACATCACAATGCTAGAAAGAAAGGACACATCTTACAGTATTTTACCACCTTATTGGTTGACAGAAACTCTCCACATGACAAGTATACATTTAAAAAAATGGCTCGTTTTGTGTAAATATTAGTTGGATGGCCGAGGACTGCAGGTAATCTTCTGCTATTTATGAGTTGTTTTTTTTTTTCAATTAAAGACATGAACTGGGGTGTCTGTTAGGTCTTTCTTGGGAAAATCATGAAAACAGACAAAGATCTAAAAGCAGCTTGTTTCACATTAGGTAGCCTTATTATCTGATTAACGCCTGCCATTTTGATTTGACAATTTATCACTGTAAAGACCCTTTGCTCCCACAGCTTAGGGATGTTGCTATGGATTATACTTACAACATCCTGCCCAATGGGGACACCAGACAAGGAAACTGAGACTCTTCTGGAGTTTACAACTTTAACACTGTGTGTAAAACCTAAGTTAATGCCAAGGATAATACTGGACCAGGAGTCAAAAGGCCTGGTCTCTACCACTTTTGTAGCTGTTTTACCTTGGATGATTAAGTAACTTAAATTTCGGTTCCCTCATTTAAAAAGGAATGTTACTGTATTTTGATAATTAAGATAAACATAAGAAAAGTGCTTTGAAACTGTAAAGTGCTATATAAACAGAGGGAATTACCATATAGGTTTTATCTTGATGTATAAAGAGGCCTTTTCTGGAATCTGACTTGAGTCTTGTGAGATCCTGTTACATAAAGGGATTCCTTGGCAGAACTGCTTACATCTGTGTGAAAAGTTCTGGTTCCTGAGTAATCCCAAAGAAGATGCTATGAAGAATTCACTGTGCCTTTGTTTTGATCCCAACGGGTCTCATTCAGTAGGCTACTACAGATTTTTAAGTAGAAAAAGAACATGGTCCAGGGACCTTTATGGGGTTTTAGGCAGTTCATGACATTTAATCATTTGAGATTGTGGGTTATGGTCCAATGCTATTCTTGGAAAGATGTTTGCTGTCTTTCTTTGGACAGCGCTGACAATTAAAAATCCCCTAGTCCAAGTTTATTACATGTCTCTGAAGATTTTAACTGAAGAAATGCAATGCACGCTCATGGAATAAACTGGGCCTTTGTTGTGATAAAATAGCTTAAGCCATTTGGCTTGCGGACTCTGCACTACAAAGGGCTATGCTGAATCTGGGCAGACCAGAACTGGAGTAGAGGTTCAAGGCCACACCATCACGGCTGAAAGCCTCTTGGGTCACAGTGGTCCACTGGAATGGTGTCTTCTTCAGTAGTAGGTTGGTAGGAATCACCATGGGCAAAAATCCAAGTACCAGATGTGTAGGTTGATGGGCCAGCAGAAGGAAGGTGGTCAGAAGGTCCAGGTGAACACTCAGCAATCAGGAAGCACAGGACTAGAAGGGGGAGGGACAAAACAGGTAAGATAACAAATGCATGGAATTACAAACAGGATTCTAATACTGGGGTTGGTCTGCCATAAGCACATCAACTGTCTCATGGGTACTAATTCTTGATAAGCCTGGGTTAGTGGCTAACATGATCAATGGGGAGAAAATAAAAACACAAAAGCCTAATTAGTAATTGATAAGAAAAACTGTCTAAGGAATGCACCCTTAGGAACTGCCCTAAGGTTCAAATTTTGGGGTAGTAATTTGATCATATTTAGGTAGCTGGCCATTAGCTGGTAGGGAGAAGTGGTTCTACAGATGGCACAAAAAGTGAGATTTTAAGTTCCTATGCCAACTAGAAAGTAAGAGATAATGCCCTTCTTTTTCCATTCTTCAAGCTGTCTTATGAGCTTCATCAGTTAAAGCTGCCTTTTTAAACTCATTATGAAATGTTTTGCTCAATATTTCATGTGTAGTAGGTTATTTACACATACTTGTACTTTCACATTCTAGCATCTATGTTAAGAAAATTAGGTTTCCATCCTGAAGTATGTAATAGTCTGTTCAATGGATCATTTCTTCTTTGTGTAAGGGCTCCTTAGGTCTTTAGTATTAAAAAGTTAAACATGAAATAAACATGACCTAATACCAGTGACTTTCCTTATTATCTGAGAAATTTTTAAAGTAAGCATATACTAAGTGCTGGAAGATACTAAGTGATGACTGACACAGCCTACTCTAAACTCCTTTCTAACAAATGCTTCAATGGGGTGGTGACATATGCACATAAAACAAGGCCTTTTGTTTTCAGACTTTGCTATCTAGCAAAAGAACAGATGCGTGCAAATAGCTGTTTTACAAGAGGTTACCATGGAAAAAAATTCGTAACATGTTAATATACTTCAAGAAGATATTCTGGGGCTGGAGCTGGAGCTCAGTGAAAAGAGTTACAAGGCCCTGGGTTTAATACCAACCCTAGAAAAATCAAACCAAAATACATTCTACCTAAAGTTAAGAGATTTATGGGAAGGAGAACATCTGAGTTGGGATACTGAGGAAGTGGCAAAGGTGTGACAGATGAAGAACCAGAGAAGAGCATTTCCAGGGTAGCGAAGAGAGTATGAGAAGCGCAGAAATGGTGGTAAGGCATTTTGGAAAATGCTAAGTACCATAATTGACTTCGATGGAGTTTTGTCAGTTTACATTGAGGGTCTGGGCAGAAACTCAGGTCTTCCAATTCCCAGTAACAGCGCTGGTGGTAATGCTTGCTCAGTTGTCTCTTTTCTCACAGCAAGATCAACAGTTCCAAAATGTAATTTAAAAACAACAACAAAAAAATCGACCTCCAGAGTTCTTGCCACATCCTGACAAGCTCTTCTAGACTGCAGGTCCAGTTCTTAGAAACCTGGAGTCCATGGCTGTGGCTATGCTGAAAGGTACCTGCCTTCAATGATTGCAGAACATTGTAGCAAAACCTTCTTAACCGCCAATCCTGGACATCTCATGTTTTGTCACAGAATTTCAAGCTTTGAGTTCCAGTTGCTTTTTTCCTTTCTCTGGAGAAAAGCCTCTTATCACCACAGTCTTAAGAGTCTTGAGGTACATCCAGATTTAATTACAAAAGAGCTAAAGAACACATTTTTCTCCAAAAGAGTCAGTTCTCTGGAAGTGAAATCATTTGTCTCTGCCCTTTAGGTAAAGGGAATAGTCAATTTTTCCACCAGACATTTGAATGAAATAGCAGAACTGGTTAACATCTACTCAGATAAACTACACGTAACTGTGTTTGTATCCACGTGCTTAGAGCTGTACCACTTGGTAAGCACCACTCCACAAAATGAAAATGTTTGAAATTCAATCGTTCAAACATTTTTATAGTGTTTGCTGGACAATGGTCTGAAATTTGATAAAAGCAGCTGACAACAAAGAAACAAAAAATGGCATTTTGGCCTCAGTATCATAGTTGCAAGCAATTAGAATGCAAGGCAGGCCAAGAAGTTAGGGTTGTAACCATTTCCAAACCTACTGATTTTAAGGTTCAGCAGGTGCTTTAACAAAATTTTTGGCAGAATATTAACTCTGAATTAATAAAGAAAAAACTTTAAACATCTTTAGGAATGCCATGCGTGGTTCAGTCTATTCCAGTCAGCCCACTTGGTGCCAGTCGCAGGCACCATTTATTAGCTAGGCTTGGCACCATCATTTAAAAATAAGCCTGTTCACCACCAACCACACAAACTAGGGAATACAAAATAGAATCAAGTAAAGGATGGCAACTATATTCATGGAAAATGATAAAGGTCAAAAAGGTAGTCAGGCACCAGTATAAGCAGCAGAAAACGAAGAAGCGCTGGGCCAAACAATGAATTCAATTCTTAGTATTGCTGACTACATCCCCTCCTAATTGCAGCTGCTTTATATTGGGTGCCATTGTACCATAAGCATCAGCCACCCTTCAGGCACCCCGTGGTGAAAGGAAAGGGTTCAGAAGAGAGGCCAAGCTGGGGAGTATTGTTACCCCAAATATCCATTATGCATAGGAAACAGCTCACATGTCCCAGGGACTCAAAAGCCGGCTTCAAATTGATTGTGAAGGGTCCCAAATGACATCTAGGCCTCAGTTTCCTCTCTGTGGTATAAAAAAACTGTCATCAACTCTCCTGGGTCACAGTCCCCTTTGAAAACTTGCTACCAATGGATCATCAGTCGTTTAACATGTACATCCCCACAAATTTCTACGTACAATTCAGGGAGTTTGTTGGTCTCCAACACCAGGTTCCCAGGTTCCAAATCCGAGGGATCTGGCAATTGGCGAGTTTTCTAGCAACTCAAGAAACATTACAAACGATACTCATCCTTTATGAATACAGCACTTTGTAGTTTACAAACCGATTTCAATCCCAAACACAGGCAGAGGAGGAAACTGAGGCGCAGACAATTAGAGTGACTTGCCTAAGGTCAGTAGGCCAGCTGCTGGCTAGGCCCGGAAACAAACCCAGCTCTTCGGACTCCAGGAGCTCATATCCCCACCCCGGAGCTGCTGCCAGAGCTCCCGGCCCTTTCTAAGGCGGCATAAGGAGAAAAAGGCAAAGCAGAAAGCCCACCACCAACCATCCTCCGGCCCCTTCCTGTCCCAACTGGGTCCTTGCAGGCCCCGAAGGGTGGCGCCAGGCCTCCAGGCCGGCCCCGGCCCCAGCCACCCCCGCCTCCCCAGCCGCGCCAAATCCCGCCGCTGCCGCCGCCTCCCCGGGAGCGGGGCGGAGCAGCTGCCCGCCGCCGCCGACCACCCGGACGACTCCTCGTCGAATCGCAAACGCATAGGCCGCCGCCCGAGTTCTGCGTACGAGAAGAAAGACGCGGCGCGAGCGCCAACGGCCACCGGGCGCGCGCCGCGGCGGCCGGGCCTGCGCCCCAAGAGCTGGATGCCAGAGCAGGAGAAAGAGCCGCCAACCGATCGCTCGATCGACCGCGCGCCCGCTCCTTCGCCCTACCAGACCGGGGAGGGGGGGAGGGCGCGCCAGGGCTTCTTCGAGTTAGGGGCCTGACTCCCCGGCGACGAGACAAGATGGCTCCCCCAGTCCGCGCTGCAGCTACCGTCCCGGCTGCGTCGCTCGGCCCGCCCCCGGTACTGTTTCTTTAAATGGCGGAGAGGGTCAGGAAGGCCGGAAGAGAGGTGCGCACTCTCACGTGATAAGGGTGGGACTGGCCAACTAAGATCCGGTCACATGGGTACAAACTGCCTGCCAGTCGGAAGGCGGAGTTTCAGGGCGGGGGCGGGAGAACCCATGGCATTATGATTGGCTGAACAAGCCTTGGAGGCCTCGGGGGCTTGGGGCGTCGGATAGTGCGCGAGGTGGCCAGGGCGGTGTGCGCCAGTGGAGACAAAGCGGAGGCAGTGGTTTTGTAGCAGCAGCGGCAGAAAAACCTTAAACACCGAATTTCGTGTCGCGGAGTCCTGTCATTCTACTCAGCGCGGCGCGCAGGTGGCGGCGGCGGAAGAGACGGCGGCGGCGGCGGCGGCAGTGGCAGTGGCAACGGCAGCACATGGTTCCAAGAGCGCGCTGCGGTTGTTGGGTTCCAATTCCGCAGAGAGGGACAAAGGCAGCTGCAGGCTCTTGGCTACGCCCGTCTGGGTGGTTCATTTGTCTCTGCCCGGTATTTGGGGGCTGTGAAACCTGGGACTGATTTCTCTGCTAGAGGAGAAGCCACGCTACCGAGGAAGGGCCTAGGGCTGAGGTGATTGGGGGAGGGGCGCGGCCCGGATGAGGTGATTTGGTCGAGTCAATTGTGAGACGTGGTGGACCGTTGTGAAAAAATTTGAGCCACCACTCTATGGAGATTGGGGCAGGACAGCAAGCCGAATCTTTTCGGATTTCAGGGGAGAAAAAAAAGCACCTCTTCCGGTTGGTACCTGGTGAACAGGAACTAGCGCCATATGCTTTGCAAAGATCCGGTCTGGGCCTGTTTCAGGATCCTGTCATCACAGGTGGCGAAGACGTGAGTCCATGTTCAGTTTAATGACAGACGTGGGTAAATTTCCGGATTGGTAAGTTTTTCTGGTGAGAAAGTTAAAGGCAACAAAAAAGCTCGAAGAACTAACATTAAGATGAAGAAATAATCGTCAGTGAACTCAGTAACCGTCGTCGACTCCAGGACCATTCGCTTCCGACTCGAACTGTCGAAACTTAACGCTGAAAGTTCTTTCCAAAATACCACGTACAGAAGATTTAACAATACTTAAGAAATTAGTTGAAATTTTGAATATCTCCGAATACATTTCAGATAAATAATAGCTAATTTGCTTCAATAGTCCTTAAGGAACAGAAACGACCTTTACTGGACAGATTCTTGAATAAGGCTGTTCCACTGAGTGAAAGATTGAAGTTCGCACTGCAGTTATGGCCTTCACGTATTACAGTAGTCTGAATCGAGCTCAACTAACTTTTGAATATCTACACACAAATTCGTAAGTATCTTACAGGTGCTAGTGAGATCATCAATAACTCCACTCTTGCTGTTAATATGGCAGTCCCTCTCCCAGAAAATTTTACTTTTCCACTCTGTGGGATATCACTGGATGTCTTGAGGTCTGTATTGAAGAAGTGAGATCATTGAAATATTTGTTGCTAACCCAGAAGATTCTTATTTTAGTTACTGGATCAATATTTTTCTAGATGCAACTTCAGTTACTCAGAGTCAGCATATTATTTCACATACTTAATAGAAATACAGGAAGTTCTCTTCGAATGGGCAAAAGTTGGATTTAGCATTAGCTATTTTCCTCTTTAGTGAAAACAGCTTAGACAGTTGAGTTTATGTCAGATGTTTCTAACAAGAAAAAAAAAAAAGAAGAAAACAACACGTAAATGACAACTTATGAGAAGAAAAAATGCTTTCCAGGAAATAGTTGGCTTTATCTTTCTTGGAAATTGGTACCTGTGCCCAGTGTAGTTTGTGCAGGAAGTGCCAAATTGATAAATTTTTCCCTGAAATGTGTGCATTTCCAGAAGTACAATGCTACCATCACTCCAATTTCATCTGGAATATTTTGGGGTTAACACTTAAACCCACTCTGACATCATTCAGTGGGACCAAAACTACTTCAGTGTTTTCATACAGTGAACTGTTACTTTTGAGATACTGGTAAGTATTCTACTATTTTAGAAATCGGAGAATAGGTAACGAATAGCTCAAGTGGTCCGGAGTTAGCTGAAGAACCAACTACCTTCAGAATTGCGAGTATAGGCCTCAGTCATCTAATATTACAGTGACTTTTGTGGAAAAGACAGGTGTTACAGTTTTATAGTGGGTGTAATTTTTTGGTGTTTTCCCAATCAAAATAATTTGCCAGATTCTGAGCGGATGATTTTTGGGTTTTTTTAGAAAGCTTTTTATTAAACCAAATTATTTTGGAAAGGGTACCATGCTGCATGTAAGTTGACTAGGTGAATTCTCACACTCCATGGATAATTTGTGTGGAACACATATGTCACTAATCACAGGAAGTACCACAGCCTTGGGCAAAATCTTCAGTGTCTTTTTTTTTTCTTAAATAGTTTATTGGTCATGTTGACTAGCAGGTGAAGGCCACTTAGATGTTTATGGACATTGTGTTTGATAAATGGCCGAGTTTTAAATTTTAGAATGACAGGAAAAATTTGAAATTGCACATTTTATGATAATCTTGGAAGACCACAGTCTAGACTTTAGAATATGGTTTTGTTCTCATCAAAGATTTGCATTATAATAGTAACAATTACTGCTTTACACCAGTTGCTGTTTTAGACCTTATCTTGAAAGCAAACCTATGAGTTAAGAATCATTCTTACTTTGCATTTGGGGAAACCAAGGCTTGAAGCGATTGTTAGTGGTTACACAGCTGTTAAATGGTAGATTAAAGGAGCCAGTATTTAAGAAAAAGTCATTTGTCACAGTGCCTAGTGCTTTAAATGTATGGCAGTGCTGACTCCGGTCAATTTTATTTTCAAGGGCCTGTTTTATCTATAAAGCAAGGGCTTTTCTTTGTATCTAAGGAATCTTTAATGTTACTTTATCTCAGCAAATCTCTACCTTGAGGATTACAGGATTGTTCTCATTCCACTCTTGTAGTTTGTGGTTTATTGATAGTAAATGATTTCTCTTTCCTCCTCTTCTCCTGTTTTGTAGTTTTAACAGGAGGTAGTTTTAACAGGAGGTGGACAGTGCCAAGGCAAAGAAGCAAACCTCAGTTAAATCATTTTTTTAAGGTGATGGAGAGTTTTCTGTGAATCTCACTTTACCTTGTTGAATTAGAACCAGCTGTTCACTTGAGTTTATGAGGGCGGATCATTTTGGAACCAACCCCTACCTATCTTTCTCTTTCTTTCTTTTTTTTTTTTTTAAGACAGTGGCTCACTATATAATTCAGGCTGGCCTTGAGTTTACTATGCAGTCCAGGCTGGCCTTGAACTAATAATGCCAGTGCTGCTTTATCTTCCTGAGTGCTGGGATTATAGCATGCACTACTGCACTGGCTGTTGGAAGCTCTGTAATTTCTTAATCTGAATAAGAGCTTTAACCTTTAAAGTTCTGCTTTCGGATTTGTCTAGTCCTACCAGAAGAAAATATGAATGCTAGAACACCCAAGATAAGTTTGTTTGTAACTAATTTCAGACGTGATTGGAAGTTCATTTAGAGGAAACAAATTTTTAAAATTCTCAGGTGATGTGACTTGTTACTCATAATGATAGAAGATTAATCTCTAGGTGGTTCACTGTGTCACCTTCAGAGAAGAGAAGATTGGTCTTGTAGTACTTTATCCTTTATTTTGTTAAACATGAAGCCATTCAAGGACATCTACAATATTGGCATATTGTGAATTATTAAAGAGATGGCACTCTGCTTATTGCCCATTAAACGTAGACTTGCAAACAACCCAGGCTAGGAAGGTAGAAATCTTTGTGACTTAGTGGAAAGATTGGGCTTGAAGTCCAGCCTAGCCTAGATTTGACAGCTTCAACCTCTTGAACCTTTAGTTTCTTCGTTTATAAAATATTGCTAATCTGATGAGAGTGTTTATGATTATATGAAATAGCAAAATTCTTAGTTTGTACTTTGTACACAGGAAAATCGAGTAGATGTTGGTTAATCTTCTTATAAAACAAAAAGTGGCATCTTGCTTTTTGATGTTAGTAGACAAACTCCTGGTAAGTTTTGGAGCATTGTTGGAGACAGTAAATATTTTGATTTTGATTTTTTTTTTTTTTTGTCTCCTTGTATTAACGATATGTGGTTGTGATGATAGTTATTCTTTGGTAACATCAGCATTAAGGTTGACAGTAGGCCTGGGAACATCTAACACTTTAATATTGGAAGTTGCTTTTACAAGATCATGCAAATTAGGGTTTTCACTTAAAAGAAGTTTTATTTTGTTACTGGTATTAGGTGGTTGATTTTGTGACTGATGTTCTTTTGACATAGTCATGTCTTTGTTTTCTGTACTGAGTTATCTGGTAGAGCAGGATGCTTAAGTAAAAGAGTTTTTTAATGTTTATTCCTGTGGATACTTTAAATAATTCATACTCTTGGCTATATGATAGCATGGACTGTTTATCTGTATGTGAGGTGAATGAAGAAGAACCTGTCAACTCAAGAGACATTTGTTCTAGAATGTATAAACGTGTTGAAATCTAAGTTCACATGCTGAATATATTAAAAACTATTACAATTTAAAATGGCTGCACAAGGATTTCCCACTTTTTGCAGTTAACTGTTGTCAGTGTATACAGGAACTAGGCAAAACTATCACTGTATGGTGGGTTTGTGAGTAATCCTTTGGTTTAAATTCAGACTGAGAAGAAATGAGACCGTTTGCCTTACATCACAAGCTAATTTACCCATGGATTTGTCACTAGAAATGCTAAGCTGAAAACTGTACAATGGCACAAGTGAAAAGCTATAATAAGTTGAAAACCAAGGAATTTGTTAAAAGTATCTTGTCTTTTTCTAGCTGGTTGATCTTTCTTGGATATTTAGGTCCGCAAAGAAAATAATTTCTTTTGATATTTATTCATTATGTCTGAAATGCTGGGTAGTGATGAGTGTACCTCTTGAAATACTATTTGAGAAAAAAGGGAATTTAGGCAGTTGCTATGTTTCAGGTTATGATTTTAAATATTTAGAACTGAGTTTGGCATCATTAATCTATTGAAGATCTAAGAAGATTCTGAATGTTCCTCTTTTTATGATATGAGCAGTCATCACAAAAACATTTGCTCATTCTTTTGAGATTGGCTTACTGAATTCTAAATGTCTCATTTTCAAGCTAGGTGTGGTAACATACACCTTTAATCCCAGCCAGAAGGCCGATGTAGCAGGATCAAAAATTTAGGCCCAGCCTGGGCAATTTGGCAAGACATTGTCTTAAAACAACAAAAAATGACTAAGAAAAGGTCTGAGGATGTACGTGGTACAAAGGCCTTGAGATCAATACCCAGGATACACCCTACCTAGTCTCATTTTTATGTAAAGCAGTTACAAATGTGGATTACTGAGATGCAGTTATTATTTCTATTTTTGGTTTCCTTGTTCTAATGGCAGAGTATCAGAATTAGTTTTTCTGATAATTCCTACTCTTGATTGTCACTACCGAAGGCCAGAAACTGCATCTTTTTTGGGGGAGGAGGATACTGGGGATCCAATCCAGACATCCCACTTGCCAGGGAGGCACTTACACCACTGAGCTAAATCCCCAGCCCCCAAGCTGCATTCTTTAATTCCAAGTTTAGTGCATTTGATACAAGTCGTAGTTTTACTCTATTTTTGTTGTTTTTTGTTTTGTTTTGTTCTTTTTTTTAAAATCAGGTTCTCACTATGTAGTTCAGATTGGCCTTGAACTCATTTTGAAACCCAGCCTGGCCTTGAATTCAACTGTGATGTGATCTTCCTCCCTCTGCAGGGATTATAGGCATATGCTGCCTTGTCCAGCAAGTGACTGTCTTCATTCTTAATGTGCTTGTGCTCTTTGTTTTTTCTGGGGGGGTATATTTTTGAGATTATTTCACTTTATGTTAAAATGTAGATAGATTGATGTTGAAATGAGAAGTATTGCAATAGAATCGATTATTTTATATAGCAATCCTCAAAATAACAATATAGAAAACCAATTCACTTTCTAAATCACTTGTAATTGAGCTAGAAAAATGACTATTTGGAAGCTTTAAGAACAAATGTTAAGATTCATTTTTAATTTTTTTTTTTTTTAGCAGGTTACCTTATTTTTTCAGTGTAGTTGTCCCTATTTGTTTCTTTGTTTTTTCAGTACTAGGGAACTAGTACATAAGATCTTGAACATACTAAACAAGTACCCTTGCCATTGAGCCACATTACCTGACTTTAAAATTTTTTTTTTATTTTACTTTTTTAATGTTGAGACAAAATCTCACTAAATTGCCCTGGCTAATCTCTTGGGGATCCTGCAGCCTCAGTCTCCTGAGGAGTTGGGATTACAGATATGTTCCACTGGTGCCTGGTCTTCCTATTTCCTTAATGGGGATGAAGAATACTTGTTTAATTCATACTTTGAAAATTTTAAAGTGATGATTAGATATGTAAATATATTCTAATAATTAAAGATGACTTTTAGGCAGATTTTTTTTTTTTTTTTAAGAAAATTGGTTATTCCGAGTAAAATTAAGAATTGGACTTTAGCCAGAATTTGAGCTCTGTTTTCTAGGTGAATCAGTGATAAAATTTCTGTCTCATTATAATATACTTACTGGTAATGCCTTTGGATTAGCAACAGATATATTCATTGATCTCTTGGAGAAAAAGTTCTTCCTAAAATTCTAGGAGCTTGAAGTTTCATTTAATTAATAAATTTGCATGCAAAGAGTTATGTGAAAAAAATGGGTTCCTGGGCAGTTACAAGAATTTTATCAACAAATACCTTTAGAGTTTAAGTGGTTAGATCTTATATGCTAGTTATTCAATATTGATATCTTTTATTCTAAAATTTTTAGAAATTTTCACTTTTGACTGTTGGCTGAAACTATGGAATAATTTGGGTATTTATGAAAAATTAATGATGGTAAGGTATAGGTTAATAATTTTGTATTTTCTCTAAAAGTCAGCCTGGTTTTCTAGATGCTTCTGTGTGAACTTGCCTGACTTTTGTATGACTATAAGATTAAAGAATGTAAATTGAGCATGCTCAGTGGATATTTGTTTGCATTTTTTCTTTACGAATACCTGTATATGATCTATCAGTGTGTGTGTGTAGACTATGGTTTTGTATAGTTTAATAAGGAAAATACTCGTTTTTGAAGAAAGAATAATTTTGGCTTTTTAAAATTTTGGCTAAAAACAGAAGCTTATACACATTAAACAAAGGAATCTTAAGATTTTTTTTGTTTTAGAGGGATAAGAGCCTAGTGTGCTGTCCTAGGAACCCTAGTAAAATTAACCCTTTCAAGGAGGAAAGTCAGTGGTTATCTTCGCTGGCAGGTTGCCAAAAATTTGGTTTACGCAGCTATAGTACCACATTATTCAGAACTCAATAAAGATAACATAAGCTGAATGTGGTGGTATATGTATATGCCTGTAATGCCAGCACTCAGGAGGCTGAGGCAGGAAGAATGAGTTCAGAGTCATTGTGGGCTATCATGAACTTGAGGTCAGCCAAAGCTGCATTGTGAGACCTTCTCTGAGAAGAAACAAGATGATGTAAGATATGCAGAAACTGACAGCTGGTTAAGACTGGAAAATAAAGACATTTTTGACTTACCACAGTATCACTGCTTTTAGGAGTTAAGTGCATGTGAGAATCTTAATACTTTAGAGCAGGTTTCTCAATTCATAATAATAAATATTTCTGAGTACACGACAAGACTTCATTAACATTTAAGATGAGTTCATTCTGGAAAACCAAGTTTTGAAGTTTAAATTTCAGAAGTGTGAATTTAAATGGATATTTTAGATTTTTTTTTTTTTTGGTACCGGAGATCGAACTCATGACCTCACGCTCACCAGGCAGGCGCTTAAGCCACTGAGCTAAATCCCCGGCCCTAGATTTTTTTTTAAATGAGAAATTTTACAATCTTGTTCTAGGAAAAACCACAGTTCACTTCATCTGGTAACTTCGTGTTTATCATTTCAGAACCACTCATGAATTTTTATTTGGAGCTCTTGCTGAACTGGTTGATAATGCAAGGTACGTAGTCTGCCGGCATATAATCTGCTTGACATACAAACTTTTTGGGTCACTGTGACTTTTGCTCTCTGATGACTTGAAGTATTTCTGTAGTAGCTATAACTCCTAAGAGGCTCATTATCACACAATATTTTTAGTACTTTAAATACTTTTTCAAATCCGTTTTATTTCAAGGATAAAAAAAAAAAACACCCAGAATTTCAAAAGACGTCAATTGGCAGCAACAGTGGTACATACATTGCACACTATCATCTCCAAATCATTCACCCACAGCACAAGGCATCTGCACTCATTTGGCTCATCTTGTGTGTTTCCCACCTCAGTGCTAGAACTGACCATTTCTCCAAGGAGCTCCGATTCTTTTCACTAGAGAATGGTGTTAGAAATTAAGGTCTCAAGGCTAGCCTGCCTGTCAATATATGACTCAATGCATGTAAACACTTACATAGTGTTTTGTCACTTGCTTTGTACATCCCACTTCTAAATGCTATATAAGCTATATAAATTCAAAGCTGTTGCCTTTGTGGAATTATGCTACAACAGTCCACCAGTGTGAAGATTCAACAGTCCACTGGCATAAAGATTAAACACTGCTGCCTTAAAAAAAAAAAAGAAAGAAAAAAGAAATCAAGGTCACTGAATATGATGGTGTACAAGTGTAGTTCCAGCTTCTATGTAGGCTAAAGTAGGAGGATCACATTTTGAGGCTAGCTTGGTCATTTAGACTGTGTATCAAGGCAAAAACATAAGAAGGCCTGGAAGTGAAGCTCAGTGATACTTTTTTTCCAAATCCATTTTATTTCAAAGAGAAAAACAAAAATTTCATAACACATCAGTTGGGGTAACAGTGCATTGCACCTTGTCATCCTCAAATCATTTGCCCAGAGCACAAGATCCCTGCATTCATTTGTCCAAACAATACTAGCACAAATCTTTCTCTTTGGCAAACTCACAGAAATCAGTAGTATATTAAGTAGTTTTAACATACATATGTATACATACACATACAGTATGTTTTAGCATCTCACACTAGTGAGAGAATATAATGTTTACACATGCACATCTTAATTATTTCAGTTTGAGTATGTCTCAAATTGTATCCATTTACCTATAAAAGTCTCCAATGTCATTCTTTATGGCTGAGTAGTACTCCATTTTAGAAAAATACCACATCTTTTTTTATCCATTCCTTGGTCAGTCAGCATTTAGGTTGTTTCCAAGATGTGGCTATTACAAACTGCTGCTATAAACATGGGTGCACATATGTCACTGTGGTGTGATGTTTTTAATTCGTATAGGAAGAGCCCAGAAGGGGAATAGCTAGGTCAAACGGGACCTGTAATCCTAGTTTTTTGAGGAATCTCCACACTATTTCCACCGTGGTTGCACCTGTCTGCATTCCTACCAACAGTGGAGAAGGGTTCCATTTTCCCCACAGGCCCTCTAACGTTTGATATTGCTTGATTTCTTAATTTTAAATACTTTGTTGATTAACTTAAAATTCATTCTTTATGTGTTGGCCTAGAAGTAATGACATCTCAAACCACTTTCCCTTGTATATTAGAGCAAAGTAATCGTAAAAAGCAGGAAATTGAGATAGAAACTTAGGATCAACTTAATGGGATAGATGATCTGTGATTTTATTTTTACCAGGATAATACACCTTGGATGTCTTTAAAAGTTTGCCAAAATTTTGTATCTTTTTCAGAATGTTTTATTGTGGCTTCTACTGGTCAAAGTCTTCTGTTACTAGTATCTGTGCTTAGAAGTCACTTTTCAGCATTTTCTTATACTGAATTAAATATAATTTTGGGCTCATTTATAGACAGACATTCTAGTCCAAATAAAAATCCTATTTATAATTACAGTTTGAAAATAGTGTCCCAGCCTTATTCTTGAATACAGACATAAATTTAAGATTCTTTTTTATAATTATTGAAGGTTTTTAATGAAGGCAAGAATTTATAGTAGTTCTTGTAAACTGATCCTCACTTAGTGAGCTTCCTTCTATTTTCTAGTGTTTTTAGAATTCACCTATACCAGTGATGGTCAATCTTTTAGAGCTTTTAATGATACAAATAGCCTGCTGTGACATGTGTGCCATCCAGTTTGCCACTAGTGACTTACTCTATCATTACTTTTTTTACTATTAAATGTTTATGGAAATGTGCTAGGTAATACATTATTTAACTAGAAAACTCCTATTTTGTTTCAATATTATTTGACTCATTTTTCTGTTCAATTAAAAATATAACTTGATAGAATTATGTTTGTATTTGCTGCTTGTTAACTTAGAACAGAGCATTGTGTTTTGACAGGCAACCTTTTGTGTATCAGATAGTGAACTAGAGATTTCTGGGGAATATGTTTTCCTATTCCTGTATATATTTTGCCAGTCTTTCTCATATTTTAAAATTTTTTTATGTTGTTGAGAATAGATACATGTAGAGCTGGGTGGATTTGGGTTTTTTTTTTTTTTTTGGTACCGGGGATCGAACTCACGACCTTACGCTTGGCAGGCAGGTGCTTAAGCCACTGAGCTAAATCCCCGGCCCGGATTTGGGGGTTTTAAAAGTTTTTAAAAATTATTTTTTATTTTTTTATTGAATCCAGGGCCTCATGCATGCTAAACATTCAGTCTACAACTGAGCTATATCTGGAGTGGACATTTTGCACTTAAAACCTATGAAACTTGCACAGTTTTCTTGCCTGCAGTCAGTAGAAGTAGAATAAATTACTTGCAGTTACTCATGAAAGCCGACCCTGATGACTGAATTCAGGGGCTGGAGTACAATTGAATGCTTTAACTTGCTTTTGAGGTTAGAAAGGTTAATGATCTGGGCTCAGGAATCAGTTTGCCAACTGCTGTGTATAGAGTATAAGACCCCATTTTTTCATAGGTTGTGGCAGCTAATAGTTTTCCTTTTTTCTTAAAGTTTTTGAGAGAAGAAAAATGGATGAGTTTTTGGAGCATCTTATTCAAATGAATAAGAAAAATACATATTCATTTCTTAAAAGTGTAGTGAAATATTGTTACTGGTCCTAAGTTACATGTTTTTACCATGAAATCAGTATTTTAAAAATGTATTCAGGCCCTGTGTATCACGTAATTGTACTAAATAATTAGATGCTCCTGAAGCATTTTAGAAGTATAAAAGGAAAGCTTTATGTAGTATTTTTATGACTTCCTGAAACACTCAGAATATGATGCATTTTGCTGATTGATATTTCATTCTCACTTAGATTTTTTTTCTTTTTAATTTCACAGAGATGCTGATGCCACCAGAATAGACATTTATGCAGGTAAGTCAGACTAGACCCTTTCTATGATGACCTGTTCCTGTAATGCACTTTCTACTGCTGTATCCCTAAGAAGAAATGAATGGAAAATAATTGATTCTTGGAACATGGAGAGATGGCCATAGGTAGAAACAGGGCAGCCCTGGTCAAGCATGTCATAGAAATCAAGAATGTTGGTTTCACAACTAACTCCAGGTATTATATCTATGTGCATAGATAAAAGGACACTTGGGGTGATGGCATAAAGTAATGTGACATGAAATGACCAAGTATTGGTCATCTGGAAGAAGGATTTTACTGGTATTTTTTTCTTACCAGTTTTTGTGAGCAGCAGTCCTTACTTGAAGGTGGTTGGTATCAGTTGTATAAAACAGTTGGTAACTGGGTTGCAGTTAGATTTGTGGAGGTATTCTCTGGTAGAGGTGTCAAGTAAGAAGGATGACTACTTGGCCAGGAATTTGAGAGTTTGCTGTCTTCTATTTTGGATGGATTGACTCTCATTTTGTACTAAAATCCTCTCTTTCCTAGAATGGTTGCAACAGTGGAAGAATTCCTAGTCATTATGATTGGCTGTTTTTTTTTTTTTTTTTCCAGCTCAGTATTTGTACCAGCACTTTCTTTTTTTAAAATACTATAACTTTGGAAATGGGATAGAAGAAGAAGACAGCTTTTAAATCCAGTTTGTTTAGTGTTATATGTTTTCTCAGCACTCTTTCTGAAGTCTCCTGTAAGGTTTAAAGTTATATTTTGAATATCATTGCCTAGCTTCTGAGAAGTCTGTGTTTATATAGGAATACAGAGTTTCAAATAACCCCTCTTTACAGGACCACTTGATACATGGGACTGAGCACAATTAAGTAGTAATTCTTAGACCCTTTAATGTTACATGGTTATGAAGAATCTCCATGCCTAATACTACTTTGGAGCAAAGCAAATGTTCCAGATACCTACTTGTCAGCAGTATTGCTTAAATTCTCAAAACTGTCTGTTGGAAAGACCGCACTAAAGTGGTAGAAATAGGCTTCTTTTATTTTTAGAAGAAGTAGCAGGAAAAAAGGGTATAGAAGAAGAATGTTAGAGCATGGCTGCTAAATCTTTGCCAAATGGAAGGGCCTTTGCAAGCTAGATCTGAATGTGCTTTTAGGAGTAGCAGGTTACCTGTGTAAGACATAATGACCGTCATGCACATGATGGAGCAGAGAACGGACCTCTATTTTGAGTTGTCAAAGGAAAAAATTCCAGTAGCTAAGTCAATATTTGGGAAAAAATTTTTTAAAAGGTCATATCTTGCTCCCTTGTACCACCTTGCTGTGATTCAGTGGGTGAATTGCAGCAAGGAGATTCAGTTCTTAGCATGCAGAATGCAACATTTAAATTGGATATCAATTTAAATGAAAAAGATTTAGTGTACATTTATTCTGTGCTCAGTTCTACTATTGTGCTTTGGGAAAAGCCCAGAGAGGATCAGATTAGTCCTTTGCTCTAAGAACTTTGTTTCTAATTGGAGATAATGAGCATAGTACTGATGATTAAAGAATGATAACTAGATCTTGAGGGACAGTTGAGACAGTTAAGGATTAAATAGTGTGATAGGAGCAGTGCCATAGTGTTTTGGAAAAGAGCTTGCTTTAATAAGTATTTTGGGATTAGGATTCTTGACTGAGGCATCCTTCTCATTTTTTTAGTTCCTTATTAATGCTTTCAACAGGAATAAAACAATGTTGTCACTAATTTTAACGCTCTAAAGTTCTTATTAGTAAACATTATTTCATGTTTTGAAATTGAATTGCTATAGAACTTGGAAATCCCCCAAGCATCAGATTTGGGTTGAAGTCACTAGAAAATCACTTTTCAATGCTGCCTTTCAAAGTACAGAAGTATGTATTTGTCCAAAGTATTCTTGTTAATTGAAACTAAGGCATGATGACATGCCTGTTAGAAGTAAACAGTAGGTGTTTTTTTTTTTTTTTTTTTCTTTTTGAGACAGGGTCTCACTATGCAGTTCAGGCTGGCCTTGAGCTCACTTCGTAGCCTAGACTGGTGTCAGACTCCCAATGATCCTCTTGCTTCAGCCTCCTTGAGTGTTGGGATTACAGGCATGAGCTGCCATACCCAGCTAATGGTAGACATCCTTGTCTTGTTTCTGATTTTCTTTGTTGATTTTTTTGGTACTGGGGATCAAACTCATGATCTCATGCTTGTCAGGCAGGTACTTATGCCGCTGAACTAAATCCCTGGCTCCCTAAAATGTTCATTAATTTTTTTTTGTACCAAGAATTGAATTTATGACTGCGCATGCCAGGCAGACATTTATGCCATTAAGCTATATGCCAGCCCGACTGTAGGTTTTTATTGGCTTTCTAATTGTCTTGCTTTCTTGTTGCTGAGACAAAATATCCAACACTCAGAGTTAAAGGAGGGAAGATGTATTTAATTGTTGTAGAGGTTTCAGTCCATGGTAGGCTGGCCCCAAGGCAGGGTGGCATAGCAGAGGAGCATCACAGAGGAGAAACAGTTCACAGCAGACAGAAGGCAGCGAAGTAGCAAACAAGCTGCAGCCCACTTTCTGGTTATATTTTTATGCAGGATACCCACCCTTAGGGCAGATACCACTCACATCTCAGAGGGCCTTTCCATTATCCACTCCCAGAGCTATGCCAAACCAATCAGTGGACTAATTTAGTACTCACACACCCTTGATTCACAGCATCATCACTAGATCCAGCCATCTCTGACAACCTCCACCTGTGACCACGTGAGGCTTTGGCAGGGGTGGGTGAGACATCTAGATACAAGCCATAACATTGAACTTTCTGGGGACGGTATTGTCATGTTCTCTAAAAAGATTCCTTGTGTGATGTCAGGGAAATTATTAAACAAATGGAAAATTGGTCAGAACAAATGAAACTGACATTAGTACTGCTCATTAGAGTGAATGAAACTGAAGTTTAGATTACAGAATGTGATGAAGAACTTGGATGCCATTACATAATGGCCTCTGGAAAGGATATCTTTTCATTGTTGTGTCTCACTTGTTGCTTCTCATTTCACCTCCCTTTACCCACTTCCCTCTTTTTCCAATTTAATGGGAGTGAATGGTGGGCAAATGTGCAGCTTGCGGAAGTCAGACTTGGCCATGTTGGAGAAAACTTAAAAGTGCAACCTTCCAAACTGGTTTGGATGATCTTGTGTATCTGTTACCAGGGTCTGAGGCACAGCTATGAAAGCACTTTGGCTTTACCTTCCCATTCTGGCTTCTAACTTGATCCTTTCCTTCAGGAGTGAATTTCTGTGGTGAAATGTGTGGGAAGGTAATTTTAAGTAGGGATGCCTGTGTATTTCTCCTGGCTTGCTCTAGAATGTTGCTTTAAAAAGGGTGATCCACTCATCAGCCCCGAGAGAAATGCAAATTCTTTGGTCCTACTTCTGACTTCTCTGTAGTGGAGCCTAAAATCTGTATCTTTATAACTCTTCAAATGATTCTTAAGCACACTGCATTTTGCTCTAACTGGTTCTTTTTCTAGCCTCCCTTAGCTTAAACTCTTTATGTTCTTCATACATCATTTTCATCATTTTCATAGAGTCTTAAGATTATGAACTCCATGGAGACAATGATTGCATCTGCATTCTTCGTTGCTTTTTTTTTTTGTACTGGGGATTGAACTCATGACCTCATGCTTGCCAGACAGGCGCTTGTGCCCCTGAGCTTAGTTGCTCTTTTCTGCATCACAGGGCCAGGTACATAAGGAGTCCTCAGTAAATAGTTATCAAATAAATGAGTCATTTGCACATGTATTGTAACCACGCAAAGATACTACACTGCCTGTGTACAAAGTTAAAGAAGTTAATTGCTGAGTTACCCAATCTGTCTTGACCCTAAAGTAGTACTGCATTTGACTATGGACCTGGACACTACAAGTCATTTATAGGATGTTAGTTACTATGTGTCCAGGAGGATTTTCCTCCAGTATGAGTGTCTTACCCTTGTAAACTATATAAAAGCTTTGAAATGAAATCCTTGAGTCTGAAAAAGATTCCAGATCCACTGTTGAGTAATGATTATGTGCTGAAACATTTTTTGCCTGTGAATCCTGTCCTAATATGAGAACCTAGATAGTGACTTCTTCGACAGTGTTCAAAAAATGCTAGAAATCCTTGGGAACTTTTCAGATACATTTGACTCAAACCAATTTCTAGATCTCAAGGCAGAACCTCTATGCATATTTTATACCGTAGTGTATAGCAAATGACTCTAGAGTTTGAACACTGTTTCTGCTGTGCTATGTATGTGACCCAGTTTAAGGCTCTGTATTATTACACTTTGCTTCTATCAGATGGAAACTTTGATACCTTTTTGCACTTTTTATGTACTTGTTCCTACTTGCCACATCTCATTTGTGTTCCCTAGGCTCTGATTAGAGGCACTGCCACAGGGAGAGATTTTCTTATATACCAATTGTACTACAGGAAGATCCTTACTCTTGAACTTTCAAGAGGCACTTGTAATGAATGTTCAGCTTCCTGAACACAGAGTGATACTTGAAAATCTCTGTGTTTTATAAGCCCTTCTGAAATTGCATTTTCAATTACATTATCTAGGTAGTAACACTCACTTGAAGTTTTAGCCTAAGGGGAGGACAAAGAACATTTTAAACAGGTTGGTCAGGATAGATAGTTGTACAAAGTTGATGAGCTGCTGCTTGAGGAAGTTTAAAAAATCTTTTATTAGAGGCCAGATTTCAAAGCAATCTTAGGCTTAGACCTTATACAGAACTTCTTCCTTCTATTAGACATGCTCCTTTTATCCCTGTGCCAAGCAGTGGACTATAACAGCATCTAAACTGGGGGGTGTTAGTGGTACCCCCTATGGCTTTTGTGAGTCTGCTGCCTCCACTTTGGTCTCACATTCATCTCTCTTATTGATTCTGCTTCCCTGATTCCAACTCTAGTTTTTCTGTTGTTCACAGTCAATAGCTCCATGGCAGCAAGTGTAGCCCTCTTCTCTATTTGGGACTCTTTTCTCCATTGTCCATGACATCCTGGATTCATATGTGCTTTGGGTTACAACTTGCTGAAAGAAGTTCTTCATCTACCCACCAGAATGGCAGCCTGTTGTGTGTCTTTCTTGTTGTCCAAGAAAGGCCTACCACAGCTGCTGTACATGTTATTGTCAAGGGACTTCGGCTTGTAGCCAAGCAGATCTAGCCAGGAACTAGGTATCTATCACTTTACCTTGTGTCATCTTCCTCCTTTCAAGGACTGACCCATAGCTAACAGGGGATATAACTATGAATTACACATAGTTCAGAAACTGTAGTGACCCTGGGGGTCATCATATATAGACTCAGTAATTTATCTTTTATGTAGTAGCTGCCACCACTACAGTGCCTACCATTTCTGGCTTCCTCACTTTGTCTCAAGGCAATTTCAGACTTAAAAGGGGAAGGTGGTAATTTTTGAGTTTGAACTGTATTGATAAGCTGCGTTGTAATATATAGTAGTTGGAATACTTTAATGATATGTGGTGTAGGACAGAATTGGCAGTAATCCAGTTAGAGAAAGGCAGAATGACAGTTGAGGTATATGTGAAATATATGCATATTCAGTGGTCTTGGGTGTGGTTAGGTGTTGGACTGGGTAGTTCCCACCCTCCTTACAGTTTTTCTGGAACTTTAGCTTCAAAGAATTCATAGTCTCAAGGGTCCTCATGCTAGCTGGGGCTGTTAGAAGATTTGTTTGATATGACCCTCTATGCTCAAGCTTCACATTGATCCACTTTCTGTTCATACTCATATTTCTACCCTCTCTTGGATAATAACCCAGTAATGACAGCTGCTTCTTTCTTTTACAGAAAGGCGAGAGGATCTTCGAGGAGGATTTATGCTCTGCTTTTTGGATGATGGAGCAGGAATGGATCCCAGTAAGTGATGAGATGATTCTATTTCTTTGGGGGAGGATGTAGCCATTGTTATAAAGCGCTATATAAACTTGATTTTCTGTGGCCTCACTGTTGTGACAGTAAAATCCACTTGGAAAACAAAGCACCTATTGTAACATTTTAGGATTAATTCCACTATATATATGTTGAGTCTTGATATGATCTGGGAATTAGGGTCTAAATGACACTGTTAAATTAGTAAGATTACTTGTCTCTTGACATTGTATCTGTCAGTTTGTTAAATATTCTAGAACTGGAACTGCTGGGGTCTCTCCTAGTCTGTTTACTATGTTCTGGTAACAGAACACAGGTCAGTAATGGTACTGACAAGCCAGACAAAGGTTATCTCCTTTTGCCTCATGATTGCAAATTTCCTTAAAAGAGAGCAGACACACAGTCATGCTTTAGCAAGGCTTAGACATTGTACTTTGAGTTACTTGGGAGAGAGATGCTAACTTTCACTTCTGTGTTTGTCACTTCAAGGTGATGCTGCCAGTGTGATCCAGTTTGGGAAGTCAGCCAAACGAACACCTGAATCCACCCAGATTGGGCAGTATGGGAATGGGTTAAAATCGTAGGTATACTGGAAGCCTGTCACAGGGCTCTTCTTTTTCTTGTCTTCCATGACTAACTCTGAAACAATAGGAAAGTCAGAAAGGAGTGGTGATTTGTGGGTAGCTTACCAACATTACCCAGCTGAGTTTGCTCTACAGTATGAAGCTCCAAAACAAGTTGGGGTGGCAGAGGCTGGGGTTTCTTGTGGCACTGTGTACTAGAACTGCTTCATCTTTAGGAAAGTTCTTGTATAAGATTGAGTTTGTGATTGAGATTGTGAGTTGTTCTCTTGTGAGGTTGGGATATGTCTGATGTGGTGAGGGGTCATCTAAGATGCAGTGGTGTTCCTGAGCACCTGCTGTATGTTATGGTTTGTGCCAGGCACTGGGGATCCAGAGTGAGGAAGAGACACAAGTCTCCCTTCCTGGAGGATGATGCTGTTTCTGTTTACGTATTCTGTGAGCTCTTATGGCAGGGACCCACCCTCTATCTTCACATCCCTTGGGACTTCTCCCTTAGCACTTGGTTCCCATTTGTTCAATGTTTGGAATGTGTTGTTCTGGTTTTGAGTGAAGCCCCAAGAGAAAGGTTTCTATTTTTGAAATGCTCACTTCCAGCTGTACATACCTTTGGATGGAATAAGATTTAGTGGAATTGGAGTTTGTGCAAATGGAATTATGAGTCACATTTCTAGTCTTGGTATAGAAATGTTTTTTGTTTGAGAAAGGGTGGTGGTATGATTAGTCAACAGCCTTGGTTGGGCTTTGTGTGCAGGGTGTATTGAGTGTGGGGAGGAGAATGCTTCCAAGGGAATCAGGTACCTGGTTCCTAGACTTCATGATTTCTCTTTAAAGGCAGGAGCCAAGGGGTAATGATAAACCCTATGTGTCTTGTAATATGCCCCCAAAGTGAAGGAGAGCTCTTGATTTTCTTGACTGTAGGTCAGCTTTCTTCTGTCTGGTCCACTCAATTTTGTGGGTTGTTTCCCCTAATTTAGAAGTGGGGTTCTAACTATTGACATTCTCCCTTAGAAAAGGGGATTCATGAAGGAATTATGTTGCTCTGAAAGTGGTTAGAAGACTGGAAAGGAACGTCTAGACATTTGAGTATTGTCATTAGCATTTTCAGAAGATTTTTATGAAGGCCTCGTTAAAGTGGTGCCATCTAGTGTTCACAATAGACAGCACAGCCATGTTTATTGCAGCACAATTTGTAATAGCTAAGTCTTGGGAACAACCCAAGTGCCCATGAACTGAAGAATAGATAAAAAAGATGTGGTTTTTAAAATACACAATGGAGTACTACTTGGCCATAAATAAGGATAAACTTGAGACATTCGTAGGCCAATGAATGCAATTTGAAATTGTACTCATAGGTAAAATAAATCAGACTCATATATGTAAATATTGTGTTGGCTCCCTGGTGTGAGAAACTGAAAGAGTAAATAAAGACCAGAATATACAATAGATATTGTGAAATGGGAAGAAATTGTTCAAAAGGAAAGAGGGGGCCTTGGGATTTGTTCAGCAGCTCAAGTGCTTGCATGGTAAGTGCGAGATCGTGAGTTTGATCCCCAGTACCAAAAAAAGGAACTAGGATGGGGAAAGACGGAAGGGAAAACAGGGAAAAGGAAAAAAACATGCAAGATAGTTATACTACTATTTTCTCTTAGTTCATTGAAAAGAAAGGTTTGATATTGCTTGGAGAATTTTTTATGCCCATATCTGGTACTCTGAGTAACCACTTTGACGATAACAAATATACAGCATATTAACAATTGTTATTTTCCTATTGTTATGAAATTGTTTTATTTTTTTCTATTAAACAAGAATAAACAGCACAATCATTTTGAAATTAATTCAGTTCAAGTTCCAGGAGAAAGTGATTTGTAGTGAGAATAGGACTGAGAAGCAGGAAAGCCAGCAAAGAGGTGATATTTTGGGTTTTTGCTCTTCAGGCCCTGTTGTGGATCAAAAGCAGATGAAATACAGACACAGTTTTTGGCAAATTAGAGCAAGGGCAAACTTGGACTGAGGAAAACTAATGTGCCTCCTTTTGCTACCTGCAAACTTCGGAGAGAAGAAACACTGAAGTTGAAAAGGAAAAAGCCTGCCAGCATATGGTACTAGAGGAGGAGAAACAGCACTTGGCAGCCCCCAGGACATTTCTCAAATGTCCTGGAAGTCTTCCTAAGTATTTAGGGAAATGGAGCATGACATTCATTTGTGTGCTTGGTCTGCCAGTCTCCTTTGTATTTGTACTCAGAATAATGAGACTTTCCACCTTGGTCATCTTGGGGTATTATGAGGACTAATGAGGTAATAGCTGTAAAGCCCCAGAAGCTGTTCAGAAGAAAATTGTTAAACAGCCTCATTGTTGATTGGGAAGTCTTCCCACTGGTGCTTGGCTCTGCCCTGTTTTATGCTGCCTACAAAGGCTTGCATGCTCCTCAGAAGCTTTACCATGACCAAACAGAAAGGAAGCAGTTGATTGCATCCAAACTTTTTGCCTTGTGACAGTCAGCCTTAAGGCACAGTTCCCACAAACCAACTACATCCAAAAATAGGGACCTGCCTATACTATTAGTGAGCTTGAAGGTGGCAAAGCAATTCTGAGACTGAAGATGATTGTAATTATCTGTGTTGACCCACATGAGGCCTCCTTGAACATCACTGTATTTTTTTGGCCTCTATGGCTGTCTTGGGTTCATGCTACTACTTGGAGAACTCTGGGCATAGGACTGGGCTGTTCCCTTGGTATTCTTGTTGCTGTTTGATGAATGGACATGAGGTATTTCTGTTAGTGAAGGAAAAGATGAGAACTGTGTGTGATCTGCATAGAAGGTGATGTGTTGAAGGTGTTAGCTACTGGAGTGGAACCTGCTGGTGGCACAGAAGACATAGCAGCCCTATGTGACTGAGAACTGTCAGGAGCAGCAAGGTTACTTGTTAATGTAGCAACAAGCTGGGAATGAGACTAACCTGGGGCCTTTGGTCAACAATCAGTACATCCTAAAAAGATGGTAAGGGGATCCTGAATGGAGGGTAAGTGTGGTAGACAAGGTTATAGGTAAAGAATAAGTAATTAAAGCAAGGACGTTAGTGAGAGATGAGGGAACAAGGGCCAAGGAACTCTTTTCAGGGATCAGGATCTAGGGAGGCCTTCAGAGAACCCTCCAGAGGCAGTTTGCATCATGTCCAAAGGGTGGGTTTCTCTTTTAGATGAGCTTTGAATCTCTAGAAGACTAACCTGTTTTCTGCTTCCATTTCAGGGGCTCAATGCGTATTGGGAAGGATTTTATTCTCTTCACTAAGAAGGAAGATACCATGACCTGCCTCTTCTTGTCTCGTACCTTTCATGAGGAAGAAGGCATTGATGAAGTAAGTCCCATCTTGGTGCCCTGAATCACCAGTCTACATTTCCTCCTCTGCCTAGGCCCCCATTACAGGTTTAGCTGGTTGAGTATATATCCATATTGGTTGAGTAGATTAGGCAGATGATACGTTAAGTGAAATTTTAGAGCATTTTAGAGAACACCTGTCTTGTTTCTGAGGAGACCATCAAATGGCAGCAATCAAGAGTTGGATCTGAACTCTTATAGATCTGCAGCTTGAATGGCCTGTGGAGGCTGTCACCATGGAGAGCTGTGTTATCAGCAGGAGTATTTTGGGCTACCCTGTTACGAGTGGAGATTGAAGCTGACAGTAATAATGGAAACAGCAGTGTCTTTGTTATAAACGTATTTTTCCTTTTAAGGAAATGGGGTTTTCTAACTGCATAAATTAGAGACTATGAATTTAGACATCTTCAGGGCTTAAGCAGGTATTGAAACCAAAGGAGTATATGGGAAACATCTGTATGAGCTTGTTAAATGGCAGCTGCCACTTAGTCTCACTTTGGGTGTGGCTGCTATACAGCCCTAGTGGTTATTACTGTGCTAGAAAAAGTTTTAATCCAGAATATGCTTAGTGTAAAATACTTTGGACAGGATGCAGTGGTATGCAGCTGTAATCTCAATGGCTTGAGAGGCTGAGACAGGAGAATCCCAATTTTGAGGCCAGTTTTGGCAACTCAGTGAGACTCTCTCAAACTAGAGGGTCAAGTAGCTTATTATGAAGACCTTGGGTTCAATTTCTAGTACCACCAAATAATAAAAATAAAAACATTTTGTTAATTAACTAGCTTTGTAAATAAACACATACCAACCAGTTCTCTTTGTGGCCTACTGTCTCCAGTATCTGCAGAATTCTTTCCTGCTGGAGCAGTTAGGATATTCTCTGTTCTGTCTAGCCTCAGACTTGACATTTTTCACTTCTCTTGTAAGTAATGGAGGTCAGAGATTAGAAGACAGGGCCGAGAGGTTCTGTAGAAGAAATCCATGGCTGTTACATGTAGATGATTGAATTCAGAGTTTCAGTTTAGTTCCTCTTTGTTGGTTAATCAAAATTGAATTTATACTGATCCTGTTCAGATCTGAGCCTTAATCATAGCAAACTGGTTCACATTGGGAATGGCAGGCTGTCTTTTCCTACAGGCTTTACTTAGCAACGCAGTGGGTTTGTTCCCCTTTTTGGTGCAGTGTGTTAATTCATTCAGCATATTGAGACTGATAGATACTCTGCAACTTTGAGAGAGCAGGCTTCCTGGGGAAGGCAGGACAAAAGGACATAGTCTGGGCTAGGACGTTCATGATGGCTAGACCCGTGGTGGTCTCTATAAAGTACGGAGGACTTGACCTCAGGACTTTGTTGAGCGACAGGGACTTTATTAAGTAAGAGTATACCAGTACTGGATTGTGTTTACAAAAGTGTGTTTGTTGATTAGATTAGAAAGATTAGGGCATATGGTGTGAGTGTTGGAGTGGACTAGCTCATAGGCCTTTTCTGCATGGTAGCTTGTTGGGACTCGTAACAGAGAGATAAGAAAAATCAATGCAATCATCATCTCTCTAGGATGTGGGTCCTATAGATGTGTTGATATATCATGGGGGAGGAAGAGGGAAGGGTGGAGTCTTGTAGGATCTTGCATGGCAGTTGGGAGTAGTGGGTTGCCTGGAACTGGGAAAGAATGGAAGAAGTGCAGTCTGAGGTAGGGAAAGTGTAGATTTGTTCTGGACACAGGAAGTAAAGTATCAGTCTGTAGTTTGAGGGTATCCTTCTGAGAGTCTTGATAGCAAGTGAGTTCAATGAGAGAAGATAGTAAAGAGAGAAGAGGACCTGGGATATAGGCAGGTGAGAAGGTGACACACAGAAAAGTGGCACAAATGGTAGGAAAACTGGCAGAGTGGTAAAATTGAAACTGTCCAGAAAGTGATGGGTAGTCAGTGAGAATGATTACCCTTGGTTTAAAGTGATGCCATTGTCACCTGGAACTGCTTTGAAGAATGAGAAATAGATTTGAGGTCTGAGTTTATAGAACACAGATGGAACTCAGTTCCTTCAGTGAAGAAGCTAGGTCGAAATTTTTTCCTTACTTGGTGCTAGAAGGTCACTATTTTGGATTATACTCTAGTGTGAGCTCAGCCAAGATTTCAAAATAAGATCATTTTTGGCTGAGGGGGAATGTGTCCAAACCAGCCCTACAGTCGAATGTTTTCAATACAGAGCTTTTTAGAAACCAGCAGTATCTCAGAACTATGAGTAGTTTAGCACCCCTGGCACTTGTTAAGATACAGAGACCCTTTGTTTTAAGGATAGACCATCTGAGGTCAAACCCCTAAGGTGCCTCAACTGGTTTGCTGTGTAGATAGAATCCTTCCAGCTAGCCTTCTGCAGGCTCAGAGAGGGCTGTTAGATTGGAAGAAGGGAGAGGGGCATGGTAAGACCATTGAGGAAGTGGTGTTTGAAGTAGGGTTTTCTTCAGAATAGTTTTTTAAAGCACTACTCAGACATAAAATCACATGTCATATATATGGAAGAATGTATTAAAATATATGTACAGTTTAGAGGATAACTATAAAGCAAACACCTGTGTAGTTGGCATTATAGACCAATGTTAGAAGACCCCCAGGAGCCATCACCGGATCACACTTATTATTGTGCCCCTGAAGGAAACATGTTTAGGTAACTTTTGGGATGACTATTACCTTTTTCTCTACAGTTTGTCACCTTTGTATACATTCCTAAGTAGTAGTTAGTTTTTCCTATTTATGCGTTTTCTATAAATGAACTAATACTATAGATACTCTTAATCTGCTTTCATGTAACATCATGTTTATTAGACTCATTCACATTGATGCTAGTAGTAACTGAGTTCGTTGATTTTCATTACATTGTATAACTATACCAAAGTTTTAATTAGCCACTCTGTAGCAGATGTTCTAGTTTTTTCCTAGGGTATTTACCCAGGATGGAAATGTTATGTCATGTGTACCTTTACATTTTACTAGATAATTGCAAATATGTTTTTCCTAGTGATAAGAGTAGCATTTTTACCAAATTAAGAAAATGGCTGGGGACATCCAGTTAGGGAGCTGCCCCGACAGAAACCATGGGACATAATCCAGCATGTCTTAAGAGGAAATAGTGTTTTGAGGATGTTTCTCAGCAAGGAGCAAAAGCCACAGAGCCTTTGATGCCAGAGCCAGATGTGGATGTTAGGCTTCAGCTTCAAACATATACTACCATTGGAGAGGGACAAAATAGCTGCTTGTTTTGGGGGTAGGTTGTTCTAGGGTCTCACAGTGTCAGCCTTTGCTTATTTTAAAGGTGATAGTCCCTTTGCCCACCTGGAATGCTCGGACCCGGGAACCTGTTACAGACAATGTGGAGAAGTTTGCCATTGAGACAGAACTCATCTACAAGTATTCTCCCTTTCACACAGAGGAGGAAGTGATGAACCAGTTCATGAAGATTCCTGGGGACAGTGGTAAGTAGACTTTGGCCCTGCAGCACATACAGTCTTGGAGCTCCAACGCCACAAGTGGCATGAGGATAGGCCAGGTGTGCCTAGAATTGAAAGGAAGATTTCTGTTCCCCAGGAACATTGGTGATCATCTTTAATCTCAAGCTTATGGATAATGGAGAGCCTGAACTAGACATAATGTCAAATCCAAGAGATATCCAGATGGCAGAGACTTCCCCAGAGGGCACGTGAGTGTGGCTGGGAAATGAGGCAGGCTGTGGACTGATTTATTCTCTGAAGAGGTGACTTTGGAGAAAGGATTGAGCTTGTTCTCTAGATTTTAGTGGTAGCATTAGAATTGATGGAGCTGAGAGCATCACATTTGTTTGCCACAAGGCAGCAGGGATGAATATTAGGATAACAGCTTTTCAGTTAAACTAAAGAAAAGATGAGTACATCCTTGCTGGCTTGAGCATGTAGTTCATGCATGACTGTCTCAGTGGGCAGCTTGAACCACTGGTGGTTAGCTTTTAGAATGGAATTCAAATCAGAGCCACCAAGCAGCAAGACATAGCAATCATGGCCATCATGAATGTGTGTATTAATGGTCTTAGCTCCAACTTCTTGATTTGACAGAGGAAACTGAGACCTAATGAGAGGGATTATACTGAGGTCCCTGATAGGGGCAGTTGAAATGCCTGTGGTGCAGTTGTGCTGGGGCTATGAGAAGGGACAAGATATAGTGCCCTGCTGAAGAAACACCCTATCAGGATAGCTTTAAAAGCTAAGATGTGAGGTAGGAAGGTGGAGAGCCTTCAAAGAGGCTGTCAGAGCTTGGGTTGGGCTTCTTGTGGGTTGTGTGACTACACTTCTTTGTTCTGCCACCTCCAGGAAGCCTGAACGGCGCTCTTTTCGAGCCTATGCTGCGGTGCTCTACATTGATCCTCGAATGAGGATCTTTATCCATGGGCACAAGGTGCAGACCAAGAGGCTCTCCTGCTGCTTGTACAAGCCCAGGTAGGGCCTGCCTACCCTGGGGCCAAGAATAGGGCCTGGTTGCATTTCTTAGGGCTAGGGGAGATGTTAGAATGGTACAGTGTGAGTGGCTTTCCCAGTGCTGTTTTGGGGCTTTTAAACTGCATGTGCTATACCAGAGTTACTTCTAAGTCCTGAGGGAGGGACAGATGTGACTGCCTATGGGAGGTTGGTTGGTTAAGCTTGTCTAACATTGTATCTTAGATGTGGAGTGTAGCAGAGTGAATTGAATCTTTTGCTTAAGGGCCCACAGGCCTATAGTCAGGAAAGCAAGGGCCCAGACTTATTGAGGTTTATTTTGTGTCCTGAGTTAAATAACAGTCTGGTGAACATCAGAGATGGAGCAAGAAGCCAGGGGCAAGTGGAAAAATGAGTTACTCTTTTTGCCAAGATGAGCTTCGATTTGTTTTATTACATGGGGCCATGGTAGCACAGCTTGGGAGAAGCCAGGAAGGCAGGGTGCTTCCTGAGCTTCTCAGGTTGGCTGTCCGCCCCACTGATGCTAGACCTCAAGTTGGTTTTTCCATTGTTCAGGATGTACAAGTACACGTCTAGCCGTTTCAAGACCCGTGCAGAGCAGGAAGTAAAGAAAGCAGAGCATGTGGCACGGATTGGTAATGTCACTTCTTGTGTAGGAGGAGGGCATTGGGTGGGGGCCATCTGGGGGACTCAGCTTTTAGCCAAAGCAGGCATCCAGGAGAGAAGGCTCTGTCCACTACCTACCAACAGGGCTGTTCTTCAGAACTCTGGTCCATTTCCTAATTCTTCTCAGATCCAGTTCCCTCAGCCATCTTTTCTCCAGGGTCTCTCATCCCACTTTGTCTAAAGCAGTATGAAGTCTTCGGCTTGCCCAAAATGAAGAATTCCTTATTTTTCCTCTGCCTTGAATATTTGTGATTTTTTTTTTTTTTTTTTTTCCATGATTACAGGGCAGATATTTCAAAATCTTTCACCAGAGCTGACCTGGACTTCTCAAGGTTTCTTACCTGCTTTATGGCAAGTGATTGACTGAAGACTTTTTTAGCCTTCAACTTAATGCTGAGGCTTAACTCTGATTACCCCTGGTATTGGGGGACCTGCTTTGATTTCTTTGTGAAGTTTAAAATGTACATACTCAGTTATAGAGTACCTGCTTTCTTTGGGGTCTCCTTGATGTTTTTGAATGCCAGATTTTCTTTCTGAAATAATTCTGCAGTCCAGGCCTGGAGGATGTGCCTGTTACTTCTCCAGTTGGCCTTTTCCATCCTGGTGTATGTACATCTTATGTGGCAAGGACTGCCCTGTAAATCTAGGAGAGATTTAAACCTTTGAATTCTTCATCATGGTTTCTTCTGGGTTTCAGCTGAAGAGAAGGCCCGGGAGGCAGAGACCAAAGCTCGGACATTAGAAGTACGCTTAGGTGGGGATCTCACGAGGGACTCCAGGGTAAGGCCACAGACTCATTTAGCTGTTTTTCAGTATTTCCTGGATTGAGCCCATGTCTTATGAGTGAGCAAATGAAATACGCCTTTTAAGTTTGTGCCCAGCATGGCCCATTTTTTGTAGAATGAAGAAAATCTCCAGGTGTGATTTTAAATCCAGGCGAGAGTTAAAGCCACACGTAGATGTAATACAGTATTTCCTGCTGTGGCCCTGGGGACCTCCTCCCCTCACTTAATGTTGATGTATCTGTCCAGGTGATGTTGAGACAGGTCCAGAATACCGCCATCACTCTGCGCAGAGAAGCTGATGTCAAGAAAAGGATCAAAGAGGCCAAGCAGCGGTGAGTGCTAGGCCTGTTCTTTGATCTTTTAAAATGATGTAGCCTTTGTACTGGTTGATAGGTTGCCATTCTGTCATCAGAACTACTTTAAAGAACAGTTTTGTGATCCCAGATACTTGTCAGATGTGTTCCTATAGAGGAGGAGTCTTTCTCTGAACTCTCAGCAATTTCCTAAGTCTACAAAAGGCTGGGCAGAGCCAGCCTCTCAAAAACCAGACTGCCTTTACCAGCACTGTCTCACCCTTTTGTTTCTTCTAATTAAAGGACTCACAAAGTATTCCTTGTATAAAACTTGAAAAATAGAAAACATTTAAGAAATAAAAATTTACAGCATTTTGGAGTTTGAGACCAGCCTGGGCTAAAGTGAGTTCAGGGCCAGCCTGAACTGTGAAGTGAGACCCTGTCTCAAAAAGACAAAGTAAATAAGTAAATGAAATAAAATAAAAAGTAAATATTTAAAAATTCTAGTTAAAGTTGTACTACCTACTCTCATTTTTTAAATGTTATAATAACATATTTATAATTCATTCTCTTTACAGGTTAGAAATACAGAATAGTGTTGTAGATTGAGTTTTGTAGACTTTTTCCATTTAGAATATGCATTTGCTATGGGTCATTAAATTATCCTTGGTCCCTTGTCCCAGCTCTAGGTCTGGAGCCTCTTAGGATTCTGGATGTGAATTCTGATTTGCTTCTTACAGGCTTCAGATTATTTCAAGTCTAATTCCACTGTTCACCCATCTGCTCTTCAGATTCCCAAGACTTTGTTGACATTATTCACATGATAGTATCTCTTCTCACATGCTTTTGTGAATTTTTGCCTCTAAAAAATTAATTTATATCATAGTAGTGGAGTTTAGGGATGGTATGAAGATAATCTGGTGCTTATTCCACTTTAACCATCTTTGCAAAAATGGGTAGCAGCTTCATAGTAATCTGTGCATACTTAAAGTCATCCCTGTTTTGTTACCGAAAAGGTAAATTGTATGTTGCTACTTAGGGAAGCTTACAGTCACTGCACAGTGTAGATCTGCATCAAATCTAAGAGATCACATCAAATTAGAGATGCAGAACTTTAACAGGTCTCAAGTTTAAGCTTCAGTTTAACATATCTTCATTGCTATGTTATTTGTATGCTAATGAGTAGATCTGCCTGAATTTTTTTTTTTTTTTTTTTAATCCTTGTTAGTGCACTCAAAGAACCTAAGGAGCTGAATTTTGTTTTTGGGGTCAATATTGAACACCGGGACCTAGATGGGATGTTTATCTACAACTGTAGCCGCTTGATCAAGATGTATGAGAAAGTAGGCCCACAGCTGGAAGGGGGCATGTGAGTACTGCCCAAAGGGAGCTTTCCAGCCCAGGGATGTGGTAAGAGGGAGCTAGTGAGGTGACAGAGCTGTATTCTCCTTCTCCTTACAGGGCATGTGGTGGGGTTGTTGGGGTTGTTGATGTGCCCT
Organism: Dolichotis patagonum; assembly: GCA_004027295.1. Taxonomy (NCBI): domain Eukaryota; kingdom Metazoa; phylum Chordata; class Mammalia; order Rodentia; family Caviidae; genus Dolichotis; species Dolichotis patagonum. The sequence continues at coordinate 9,187 of PVJX010005649.1, read as the reverse complement.
ACCTGGTTCTGGAGCCTACACACAACAAGCAGGACTTTGCTGATGCCAAGGAGTACCGTCACCTACTAAAGGCGATGGGGGAGCACCTGGCACAGTACTGGAAGGACATTGCCATTGGTAATGGGGTCAGGCTACTGGACCTTTGACCTTTCCCTTTGCCTCCAGTTTTTAAGATATTCTTAGGAGATGAGAAGGTGAGTCTAGAATGAGATGATGTGATGTGATGTGTGACTTTGTTTTCTAGCCCAACGTGGAATTATCAAGTTTTGGGATGAGTTTGGCTATCTCTCTGCCAACTGGAACCAGCCCCCATCCAGTGAGCTGCGTTACAAACGCAGAAGAGCCATGGAAATTCCTACCACTATCCAGTGTGGTGAGTTGGGTGTTTGGAACCTTTCTTCTGACTTGACTGATACTCATAGGGTTCCACCAGGGATATGAATCTGTTTGGTAGCGACCCTGTGAGTTCAGTCATGAAGCTGTACCTGTTGCTTCTCCTCTTCTGAAAAAAGCAGGTCACCTGACCTCTCAGGCCTCTAAATTCCACAGCTGGGCTAGGTTCTCTGGGTTTGGTATTAAGTTGTTTATAATAGATGGCTGTGCTAGGATCCTCTTACAGGAGAGGAAGGGGCTGGGGGAGTTCAGAGTCCATGACATTTAAGTTTTCATCCTTGATGTAATCACTGTCCTTAAGAATTAATGTTGTGTATATACAGGCAGAGTTTAAACATGAGGAAAGATCTTTGTATGGAAAGTCTGACACATATTTGCCTTGGGTTTGGATTCCAGATATTCGAGATCAGTGTGGCTAATAGGTGTATGTGTATGTTTTCCGTGTATCAGATTTGTGTCTGAAGTGGAGGACCCTTCCCTTCCAGTTGAATTCAGTGGAAAAAGATTACCCTGACACCTGGGTTTGTTCTATGAACCCTGATCCTGAGCAAGATCGGTGAGCACTTTGACAAGCAGATTTACTTTTGGTAAAAAAACTCTTGAGGTCATTGCTCATATCATATATCTCTGGTTTGATGCATACAGTCAGTGTCCAAGAAAGAACAACAGGTATATATCCTGCAATGCATATCATTTCCATGCATTGGGAGCTCTGAGGTGGTGGTTTTTGAGAGAGTAAGGTTGGCTGAGGAAGAAGGCCCCTGCCCCACTAGAGCCCTGTTTTGCCACAGCTTCCCCAGCGCCTTCTCTCTATAGATGTGAGGCTTCTGAACAAAAGCAGAAGGTTCCCCTGGGGACATTCAAAAAGGATCCAAAGACACAGGAAGAAAAGCAGAAGCAGCTATCAGAGAAAATTCGCCAGCAGCAGGAAAAGCTGGAGGCCCTTCAGGTGCGTGGGTCATTAGCAATGGGCAGAGGCTGTGCGAGGGGTCTGCTTGGGACAGCACCCTTCAGGAGCCCCCCTGTCTCCTCAGGCTGTTTCATCTTCCACTCCCCAAGCACTTGCTTGCCAGGGCTTTCCAACCCCAAGCTCCAGATCCAAACACTGATTTTTAAGTATGCTTTGTTTATTCTTTTAAAAAAAAGAGAAAAATTAGTTCATATGCTCCAAAGTGATCTAATTTATTTAGAATGTGTAAAATCACAAAATAAACATCGTATCTTAGAAGTAACCAATACTAAAAATCCTTCCAATTTTCCATGAATACATATATATAATATTCATAAATATATAAATAGTAGTATGAAGATCATGCCATTTTTAAAATATCTATTTTCTCATAATTTTTTAGAATGAATGAAAAGAGTTTGCAAAATTCAGTGACTTTTTTGAACCACTCTTCTCAAATTATCCTTGGGAAGATGTTTAACTTCTGTCCTTTACCCGTACATATGAGTATTAGTTTTAAATATTTTTGCTAATTTGATGGACAGAGATAAGCATTTTATAATTCTAATTTCCTTCATAATTTTAAGATTGGAAAATTTTTTCTATGTCTTCTTACATTTCTGGGTTTCTTTTCTTGATTTATCTGTTTTTTTCTAGATATGTTTTATGATTTCATATTTATTACAAAATGTCTTAGTTACTTTTGTCATTGCTGAGACAAAATACCCACCATACATAGTTAAAGGAGGAAAGGTTTATTTGGCTTGCAGTTCATAAAAGCTTTAGTCCAGAGTTGGCTGGCTCCAAGGCAGGATGGCATGGCAGAGGGGCATCATGAATGAGAAGAAACAGTTCATGGCAAAAGACAAGCAGAAGGCAGCAAGCAGCAAACAAGTAACAAGCAATGATTGTATCCCTGCTTCTGTCCTTTATATTTTTTCCAAGCTGCTTACCTTCTAAGAGTGTTTAACCCTCACACCCTTAACCCTAACATTGATCCCAGCATCACACACACCTTAGATCCAGCCACCTCTGAGTCACCTATGACTGCATGAGGCTTTGGGGGAACATCTAAGTACAAGCCATAACACAAAAGTAATTTTTAGCCTGGTCTGGTGGTGCACAGCTGTAATCATGGCACTTGGGAGGCTAAGGCAGGAGGATCACCGTGAGTTCAAGGCCAACATGAGCTATATAGTGAGTAAAAGGCAAGCCTGAACTGCATAATGAGACCATGTCACAAGAAAACAAACAAAAGTGTTTTGCTTTCTGGCTTCTGTGTCTGTGCAGATGTACTCTTACCAACTCAAAATGTCTTAAATGTGCCTGCTGTCTGCACAATCCTTCTGTCTTTTCAAATTAGGAAAACCTTTTTCAAGCTTTCCTCATCCGTTAGACCTTTTCTACCTTTTATAATTCCTTTTATAGAAATGTAATTCAGTGATACTTTTTCCAGTCACTCAGGTACTAAATTAATTACATAGCATCCTATAATTTGCTGAGTTGTATATATTTTTGTTTCCCTAGTGAGAGTGTAGGAGGCTTACAGGAGTAGAGCTACGGCCCAAGTTTAGTTTGCTTTGCCTTGCTTTCTTTTTCCTCACTGTCCCAGACACATAGTAAGGGTCTGAAAAGAGTTCAGTTGAGCATACCAAGATACACAAACAACTTCATATTAGGTTTGCCTTACAGAAAACTACCCCCATTCGCTCCCAAGCTGACCTGAAGAAACTGCCCTTGGAAGTGACAGCCAGACCTTCCAATGAGGTAATGCAGGGGTATGGGAGGGACTTGAGTGTCTCTGGCTAAAAGCAGTCTTCTCATTCTCTGTGGACTTTTTTTTAAGGAACCTGCTCGGAGACCTCAGCGTCCTCGCTCACCACCCTTACCCGCTGTGATCAAGAATGCTCCAAGCAGACCACCTTCCCTGCAAGCTCCCAGACTAAGTCAACCCCGAAAAGCTCCCATCATCAGCAATCCCCCAAAACCTGCTCTGGCAGCCCGGGTAGAGGCCAGTACCTCCAGAATGCTTCAGCCACCTGAGGCACCCCGAAAACCTGTCAACACTTCAATCAAGATTGTACCCAAGACCCCTTCTCTGGTACAGCCACTGTCACCATCTCTACTGCCAAACTCCAAGAGCTCCCGGGAGATCCCGGCACCCAAAGTTATCAAGACTCCAGTAGTCAAGAAGCCAGAGCCACCTGTTAAACCCTCCCTGGTGAGATGCTTTGCCCCTTTGGTCCTCAGCCCATGGGCAGTGCTGTGGGAGTGAAATTGTGTCATATCAAAGCTGTATTGGAGAGGTACAGGGAGATCATCAGATTCAAGTCTTTTCTGCTATAGCTGAGGAGGGAGAACCTAGGTAGCTTAAGGGACTTGATCAGGGTTACAGAGCAAGTCAATTCCTTATCCAGGGAGCTCTTTAGTGCTTTGAGCTTTGGTCTGCCACAAATTTGAATTACTCTACTGGCTTCTTGCAATGTGGGCATACTTTGACAGCTAGGTGGCTGATGGCCTTGCTGGACTGTGGCAGTAGTCACTGTGTCAGGGAATGCACAGCTCACTAGTCAGACAATCTAAGCTAGGAGCAAACTGAAAAGCTCCTGTGATAGCTTTGAGCAGAGGTCCTCATGGCACAGCGTATGTATGCTTGTGTATATAGTGAATATTGTCAGGCAGGAATTGAGAAGCATACCTACCCCACTCCAAACAGCCTCTGTAGGTCATGCATGAGATCTTCCTGCATGTTGAGGGCTAAACAGGGCCCCTCACATTGCTACTTTCTCATTCTAGGCTACCACTGGTCGTAAGCGGAGTCTTGGGGTCTCTGATGAGGAAGAAGCTGAAGAAGAGGCTGAAAAGAAGAAGGAGAAGTGTAAGCGGGGAAAATTTGCTGTGAAGGAGGAGAAGAAGGAATCCAATGAGGTAGGGCTTGAGATGAGTCTCTCAGAGCCTCCCTTCCCAGGATGTACAAAACTCCTTACCCCTGTAGTTTGTGTTAGCTCCTATTGTCAAACTGGCCTTTCACAAGCCTGGTTAATCTCTCAAGGACTGTCAGTCACCCAGATGACTAGACTCCTATGTCTGACATTCTGTCCTTGCCTAGTATCTTGTAGGCCAGTGACTTTAGAGTGATTTAAATTACAGCATAAAAAATACAAAGGTCACAGCTGATAACCCAAAGTATCTAGTACCACAAAAGTCTGCCCTTTAATGGTTACAGGGATGCTCCTGACAGTCAGTTTTCCTTACAGCTCTCAGACAGTGCTGGGGAAGAAGACCCAGCTGACCTCAAAAAGGCTCAGAAAGGTGAGTTTGGGAAGTCCCTTATAGCCCAAGTTGGTAGTAAAAGTAGACCCTTTGCCAGTAACAGTTAAATCTGAAGGTTTGAAGTTTTTTTTCCTGGACCAGGATGCTGTGCAGCAGCAGACCCAAGTCTAATCAGAGTTCTGAAGATAACATTCCCTTCATTCATGCTCGTATTTTTTATTTTCTAAGGGAGGGGGAAGAGTGGTGGGGCTTGAACCCAGGGCCTTACTCTGCTACTGAGGCACATCCCTAGCCCCATTTTGTGGTTATTTTTAATATTTAATTCCTTGCAATTCAACTCTGGTAGTTAGCTCATCCTCTTACTTTTTGGCATCCTAGGGACAGATGGAAAAGGAGACTATGATGGGTGGGCTGTGGGTCCCTGGTATATCAGGGGCAGAGAGTCCTTTCTTCCAGGTCCTGAAGGTGTCTTCAGGCTGGTCTTGAGTGAGTGGGTCACTGTAATCTGATTCTTTAATTCTCAATTTCCAAATTTTTAGATAAAGGGCTCCATGTGGAAGTACGCGTGAACAGGGAGTGGTACACAGGCCGCGTCACAGCTGTGGAGGTGGGCAAGAATGTGGTGCGTTGGAAGGTGAAGTTTGACTATGTGCCCACAGATACAACTCCAAGAGACCGCTGGTAAGGAATGCTCTTCTGGGTGACCAGCATGATAGAAGTTGGCTAGGACAAGGGGAGGAAGGACTTTAAGCTCTGCTCTTATCAGTCTGTTCTAACAGGCCAGGACAAATGTGACACAAACTCTGTGCCCCATAGGGTGGAAAAAGGCAGTGAAGACGTGCGGCTGATGAAACCACCTTCTCCAGAGTATCAAACCCCTGACACACAGCAAGAGGGGGAGGAAGAAGAGGCTGTAGTGGCTCAGCAGGCTGTAGCCATGGCAGAGCCCTCTACCTCTGACTGTATCCGCATCGAGCCTGACACTACTGCTCCAAGTACCAACCATGAAACCATTGATCTTCTGGTCCAGATTCTCCGGTTTGTTCCCTTTGTCTCCCTGCTGCAGGATGACATCAGCTCCTTTCTTTTTTTCATACCATGCTGAGTTCCTGACTCTGTCTGTTTCCTTAGGAATTGCTTACGGTATTTCCTGCCTCCTAGTTTTCCCATCTCCAAGAAGGAGCTGAGTGTTATGAATTCAGATGAGCTGATATCTTTTCCTCTGGTGAGTCTGTCTGACTCTTGATTTTCCATTGCCTGCCCCAACCACACTGTGTGCTTGTTCTGATTACTCTTGTGATTGCTAGTGCTAAGCTGTGTACCCTACCTTAGCCAGTTCCCCCTTCTTTCTGCTGAAAAAAAGAACAGACTTTATCTTGAGGAGAAAAAGTCGTTAAACTAGATAGGACATGAGTATGCAGCTAGCCAGCTCTACCTTACCAAAGGTGCTAGTGGCTTATCCTCTGTTATGGACAGCATGCCTGCTTTGACATTTTAAGGCAAGTATATCCCATTTCCTCTCTGCCCTGGTAGAGGGAGTAAATCTGTCCCAGGTAACAACAAAGAGCTTAGACCTAGAACTTGAGACTGGGAGAAAGAGAGCAGCTTGTGGTGTGTGGAGATGAGCACTGGGACTTAAGTAATCTGGCAAATGTGATGTGTTGCCTTTTCCAGCAAGTCCTGTGCTGGACCTCATAGCAGGAGAGTCCTGTCTTCGGTGGTTTTAAATGGAGAATTCTGGGTTGTTATCAGGTAGCTGGACATGAGGCCAAGAGCTGTGAGTGCTGTGGAATTAGCACCTGGGGAAAGGAGAGAGAGCAACTCAGTCCAGAGGAAACGAGGGCTTTGACAAGTAGCTGCCTGTGTAAATGAAGAGGGTTCTGAGCATGGGACTTACCTGAACAAAGGCTCATGAAGCTGCAGGGGGTCAGGGAAAGCAGGTTGTAAGATGAGCATTTAGAATAGAAGGAGCCTGAGAGCAGGAAACAATGCATCTTGAGTGACCAGTCTAATTGTGCTAGTTTAACCTCTGTAGAAGGGAGTGCCAGCAGTGGTTGGAGCTAAGAAAATTGACAGTCTGACCCATGTCTAGGGCAGGAGCTAAAAAAGCCTTTTTTTTTTTTTTTAGATGGCCAGTTAGCAAATAATTACAGGTTTGTAAGCCAGATAGTCTCTGTTGAAACCACTCATCTCTTCCACTGTACCATTGAAGCGGCCATAGGCATGCCATCATTGAATACATGCGGCTGTATCAGTTCTATTGAAGCTTTATTTATAAAACAGGCAGGTGGCTTATTTGGGGCTATAACTGCTGTCCTGACTCTTGAGATATCTTTGATAGCAGTGTGTTTGGGTAGTGTATGTGGTAAACTTGGGCAGGGAAATTGGTTTAGTTGTAAAAGGTCACAGGTGGGAGGGTGGTGGCAGTGGGCCATTTGGTGAATGAACTGTGTCAGAGGTTAATGACAGACATGCCATTCATTGATTGGCAAGTCACAGGGAAGATGCAGAGTCCACATCTGCTGTGTGTCTCAGGCCAGTTGAGAATTGGAGGCTGATGTAGAAAGAGGCCAGAGGTATGAGGAAGGTGATGAGCTGAGATCTGTGCTCTGGCAGAAGTACTAGCATCTTGTTTCTGGTGATGTGCAGTGGTGAGTTAGACAGCTGAAAAGAGAGTGCCCTGGAGGGATGAGGGGGTCAGAGCTGAAAGGGAAGGAGACTTGGGAGTCATTCTCCATTAGGTGGGATGTTTGTATGTTACAAATAACTCAGTTTTCCAGGAAAGTAGACTAGAACTACAGAATTAGTATATCCAAGATGTGCCCTTGTTTGATGGCTGTATGCTTGGTGTAGTTTGCCAGCGATTAAAAAGAATGGGGGTGTGTCTCCTTTTTACTTTGAAAAACATGAAATAAGCTAGTTGAAGAAACTAGCACCTAGACCAAAAGTCTTTTGGTTAGTGGCCCAGACCAGAAACCCACTCACTTCTTAGGATGAATCTTGCTCTCCTCATAATGCCACCTTGTTCTCCTGTGAAGGGAAAGGGCATGGCAATCAATGTGGAGTTAGAAGGTGGCAGGATGTATGACAGTGTCCTGATAGAAGGCTCCACACTTAAACTTTTGCCCATGTTTATGATGTATGTGCTTTTTGCATATTGTAGGAGAACAGACAGTGAAGTCTGGACAGGACAGTGAGATTTGGCTGGCATCTTCTTGTCAGATACAAGGACCAAATAATCTCCCTGGGTCCAAAGAGAGAGAACTTAATTCATATTTGTTGCTTTTGGCTTAGAGTTGTTGCCAAACTCAGCAAAGCCTGGGTATAGGGGAACCTCTGCAGTGAGCACAACTTCTCAGCCCAAAGCAAAGTCAGTCTGAATTTCTGAATCTAAAAATGATAGCTAATGTATTTTGTAAAAGGAGGTATAATACAAATTTGACCTCTGGTTATAATAATCTCTAAAACCCTGTAAACTTTTCTTTTTTTAGTGTCAGAAACTCAGCAGAATCTAAGTTCATTATGTTTTTATCAGTTTGTAAATGCTGATCCTTTTCCTATCATACCAGATCAGGAATTCCATGAAGTCTTGTAATATTTTCAGGGTTCTCTTTGTGACCTACAAATATTAAAGTATAATTTTTAAAAAAAATCAAAGTAAGAGCTGTTGTGGATCCACAGTTGCCTCAAAATAAAAAGTTTTTTAAAAATTAATATAAATCATCATCCTCATGATGCTGTATACTGAATTTTAATGCTTTGAACCTGGCTTGAATTCTATTTTGCATTGAAGGATGATTTTTTATTTTTTATTTTTGGTGTATGTGCAGAATGTGACATTTCTTTTAGCATCCATTTTAGAGGATACTAGTTTAGATTGTAAGGTAATGGTTTTAAAAGAAAAACTGCAGTCAAGCTTTTCAGTGCTGACAGCTTATACATCTTTATAAAAGAAAATAAATGCTAGAGTTGGTCAGACTGCAGTGGCTAGGACCATGGTTGTTTCTGTTCATCAGAATGAACTCCTCATTCTCAGTGACTTTTGATTAAACCATGTTATAAATTTGAGTTTAGAAAATGCACTTAACCTAAAGAGATATTAGGCAAAAAAAAAAATTCATACACAGAGGTTCCATATAACATTTTATTTTCTGCCTTTTCAGAGTTTGAAAAAGCCATCTGTCTAGAGAAGCTGGTAATTAACGATACTACTCTATTTTTTGGAGGTTTGGGGGCCTCAGGAGTGACAATAAAATTCTCTAATGCTAGAAAAATATCTACTTAGAGAAATCTAGAGGTATTGGGTCTTAGTAGGTGCTTAATGATATTTATGGAAATACTTTGATCCTGGAACTATTGGCTGATTTCAAAGTGGATTGTCAAAGAGGCCTATTTTGAAGAAGGTATGATTGGGCTGGGAGAGTTATCCTGGCACCATTTTTTCCCCCCAATCTGGAATACTAAACACACACCCTACACCTCCTGCACGTGTGCCATTATCTCATGACTTGCAGTCTGCCAAAGCAGTTTACTGAGTGCTTTACCTGGGTGATCATGACCTCATCCTCATGG